>JAOPJM010367274.1:0-11552 GCA_027124095.1 Muusoctopus leioderma | reverse complement strand
GGTTGATAACCCTCTTGATTATGTAAATAGATAAGCATGACATTTGACGTAGTAATGTGAATGCTAAAGGGTTAACATAGGGTGTGATTTGATGGAGAATTGGCTATTATTTTTAGCAGGTTGTGCAACCACATAGAGCAGGTATGGGGGGGGGTTGCCTGCATTCAAATTTGAAACTGTTTCCTGATGAAGTCCTTAAAAACCCATAAGCATAAAAAAATAGTTTAAGTCTTAAGACCAAAACACTAATTTAATATGAGTGGCATAACTATGAGTCATTATTTTCTCAGCACAAATGTACCTCCATAGGTTCTTATGTACTTGTAATTCGCTCCTGGTACAAAAAAAGGTACCCTCACTCCTAACAAAAAGGCTTCCTTAGGTGTTGAACAACAGCAGTTTATTACTGAAACACTGGATTTTCATGTAAAAAGGAGTTCGGAGGTCAAAGGGTAAATGTAACAACTACTTCTCTTAGAAAGGAAAAAGGAAAATACTAGAAAAAGTAAGAATTTTAGCAAAATTGTGTGAAGGAGGTAAAAACTAGTGTAAAACTAGTGTGAAAGTACATAAAACAGCGAATTGTATGCGTTTGTGTGTGTGAGAGAGGGAAAGAGAACAGAAGGGAGGGGGAGGAAATATGAATGACTAGCAAATAAGTGAAAACCATTTAAGACATGAGAATTATCAAAATTGAAAAAGGAGCAGAGAAAACAGATTTAGATCATAATATTAAATAATTAAGTACAGACTGTTATGTAAAAAGAGTTAAGTAGAAAAGTACAAGGGAAAACATTATGATGACAAGAGAAATTCCTTATGTCCCATTTGCAATTTCAAAAAATACTTTCATCTTCCAGTCCTTTTTTTCTTATGACTTCCAAAGACAAATGATTTCCTTTGGAATTTGTACTGGTTAGGTAGAATTTGTTGAAGAAAACTAACTCAAAATAAACATCATTCTCCTGTCAAATGATTCTACAGAAAAAACAACTTTAGGATGTTCCAGATGTTAATGCTGAAGTACAATATACTACCAGTGAAGTTTAGTTAAAATATTCAAAGTCTATTTACATACATTTTATGTGTGTGTGTGTGTGGTGTGTGTGTGTGTGTGTGGTGTGTGTGTGTGTGTGGTGTAGTGTGAGTGTGACTGTGTGTGTGCGTGTAGTGTAGTGCATGCAACTATGTATGTGGAAGGGTGGAAAGCAAAGGATTACAGAATCAGACACAATAGCTGACAATCAAAAGAGCAAAACCTAGAAAATGTAACTATATAACATTAACAGAATGCACAGAATTTCCCATCATGCAACATAACAGTTAAGATATAAACTTCTGAGTTTGCAGTTTACATACAGAACCATGTACACAGAGTGCTTAGCATAAAATGCCTTCCCACTACAAGTGACACATTAAAAAAAGAGATGGGTGAGGTTAGACAGTATAAGATAATGTGAATGTATACCAATTTTTATTATTTATTTGGAAACAAATATTTATAATCAAAATATAACTAAGTCTCTTTTGGAGATAAAACTCACAGGGCATATGAATTTTACATCCAGAAAACATGATATTTAACCTCTGCCAAAGCTAACATATGCAGAAAGCAGTATAAGTTAAGCATAAATTTAACCAATGCTGCTTCCTTGATACATATACACACATACACATATATATATATATATATATATATATATATACACACACACACACACACACACACACACATATATCCATACATATATATATACACACACATTTGTATACTTACATATATACACATATATGTATACATACATATATACACATATGTATACATACATACATACATACATAATCATCATCCACATCATCATCATCATTTTATGTCCGTTTTCCATGCTGGCATGTTGGACGGGTGATTTCAGCCCACGTCAATACTGAATGGAGTCACCACTCTCCCAGGACCACGCCTCACACATATGTTTCATTTGGCTTGGTTTCTACAGCTAGATGCCCTTCCTATCACCAACCACTTTACAGACTGAACTGGGTGCATTTTATTATGGCACCAACACTAGAGAGGTTGTCATTTCCAAGACAGGACTATAGAGTGCTCTCAACCCTGTGTTGTCTCCGAACCACCAGACACTTTACAGAGTGCACTGTGTGCATTTACTGTGGCACCAGCACTAGAGAGGGTGCCTTGTCTCTAACAGGCCAAAGAGTCCCTCTCTACTCTACATAATCTCCATTCATGTATATATATGTATGTATATATATATATATATATATATATATATATATATACATACACACACCCATACATACATATATACATATATACACACACATACATTGATAGACAACTGGGTGTGAATACTAAGTCCTTCCCGGTGAAGAATGCACCACTCAACATGGACTAGTGATCAGCATGGACTAGTGATCAGCAACATGGACTAGTGATCAGCAACATCAGGATAAGAGCTAGAGAAGGAAGGTCTGGAAGCTGAAAGATCCCTTGGCTAAATGTTGGTTGAAAGAAATACTAATTGATGTGTATGATGAGGTGGGGCGATAGAGAGTTATAACATAGAGGACAACTGGGAGTTTCGATGAGACAACCTACTACGAGCCACAGACCAGATCTGTGGATGGAACAAGTATCCAACCAGACAAGAACTAACATGGTGGTGGAACAATAGAGGAGATAGAACCATAAAATTTAAAAGACAGGCCTGGAAAGATAGGAAGAAAGTGGGGAGCAAGGAACAATATCAGGTAGCTAGAAGAGAAGTTAGATGTTAAGTGTACATAGCATGGAGAGAAGCTGCAAGTAAGAGGTTTGCCAATGTTATGCAACAGGTGGATCAGAGACATGCATGTTCCAGACTGCAAAGCAGTGTGTCAGTATGAATCAAGATGTCATTGTGGAAAAATGTGGATGGAATGAAAGTGACACAGTTGCCCTCACTGAAGACGAGAAGAAAGAGGCATGGAAATGTTACTAAGAGAAGTTACTGAATAAGGAGAATGTATGGGAGAGAGGGTCTATGACCAGTAGAACCAACATTGGGACAGCTATTGAAATTGATAGTTATATGGTCGAAAGTACAATTAAGGATATGAAGGCAGAGAAAGCAGCTGGATCATCAGGGATAGTTGTTGAGATGCTGAAAATATCTGAAGAAGTAGGACACATGCTAGTCATTCATAGAGTCAATCAGGTAGCATAGGAGGTGCCATATCCAATGACTGGTCTAACAGTATCATCATCGACTGCTACAAAGGCAAAAGAGGTGCTCCACAAAAATGCAACAACAGAGGTATCAAACTGATGGGCAAGGTTATGAAAGTAACAGCAAGAGTTGTAGCACAACTAATTAGAAAGAGAATTAGCTTGGATGAGATGTAGTTTGGCTTTGTGCCTGGATGTGGTACCACTGATGCCCCATTCCTAGTGAGACAAATACAGGAGAAGTTCTTAGCTAAGAGTAAGCCACTCTACTTAGCATTCATCAACCTGGAAAAGGCATTGACAAGATACCATGTTCTGTAGCTTGGTGTTCTTTAACAAAACTAGATGTAGATGAATGGTTTGTGAGAACCGTGCAAGCAATGTACAGCGATGCCGTCAGCAAGGTGAGAGTTGGCAATGAGTTCAGCAAGGAACTTAGCATGCAGGTAGGTGTCAATCAGGGCTCAGTTCTGAACCACCTCCTGCTTATTACAGTTCTCCAGGCTGCAACAGAGGAGTTGAAGACTAGCTGTCCATGGGAACTCTTGTCTGTTGATGGCCTAGTTCTCATAGGTGAATCTGTCGAAGAACTAAAGAAGAAATTCCAAACATGGAAGCAAAGCCTAGAATTGAGAGGCCTCAAAGTAAACCTAGCAAAGACTAAAGTTTTAGTTATCAGGAAAGAAGACAGGACTCTAAGCCATCAAGGAAGTGGCTATGCTTGATATGCAGAAAAGGAGTAGGTAGGAATTCCATACGGTGTACCCAATGTAAACTATGGGTGCACAAGAAATACAGTGGGATTATAGGAAGGCTGACAAATGACTTCATATGTAGCAGATGCACAGGAGTAGTTAACTGTAAGATCACCCATGAAATAATTTTTTTTAAATGCTCAGAAGGCGTCCTAGAAATAGTTGACAGCTTCTGTTACCTACGTGACCTAATTAGTAGTGGAGACAGGTGTTCTGAAAGCATAGTAGCCAGAGTAAGAATGGAGTGGAAAAAGTTCAGGGAGCTATTACCTCTGCTGGTAACAAAGGAATTCTATCTCAGAGTAAAGGGCAGATTGTATGATGCTTGTGTATGAAATGTAATATTGTATGGTAGCGAAAGATTGGCATAAAATGCGGAGGATTTGCAAAGGCTGGAAAGAAATGAAGTGAGTGTGCTCTGTTGGATGTGTAAAGTTAGTGTGCATGAATGACAGAGCACAAATGAGCTGAGAGAAAAACTGGGTATAAGAAGAATCAGATGTAGCATGCTTGTACAGACATGTGATGTATCTTGAGGATGACAGTTGGGTAAAGAAGTGCCAAGCGATCCAAGTGGAAAAAAACTGCAGAAGACGAAAACCAAGCAAGATGTTAAAAAAAGAGGTGAAAGCTGATCTCAGAATTCAGAAACTCATAAAGAAGATCCCATGCAAGCATGGAAAAGCAAATATAAAATGATGACAATAATGATGATGAATATATTTACATATGCATAAACACAGATACATATATATATATAGAGAGAGAGAGAGAGAGATATAGATAGATAGATAGATAGATAGATAGATAGATAGATAGATAAATAAATAAATATTGGCAGTGGCGGCAGCAGCATTCCCTCAAGGTCAAGAATGATTGTCTACCAGATTTAACTTTTATGGACCCGCATGTGACTATGTAGTCCAATGCAGGATTCACAAGTTTGGTTGCAGATCAGGCATTTCTTGCCTCGCAGCAGAAGAGGTGCTGTGTTGGTTGTTTCTCACTGCTTTCTATGCTCACATTTATAATTGAGACGTTTGGGTCAAAAATAAGTTGGGCTCCATTATAGATGATTTGTTTCCACTTGTGTCATTATTCACCAATGGTTCCCATTGATGCCATCCTTTGAAATTTTCTTTGAGTATGTCGTTAAACTGCTTGCTTTGTCCACCTCGTGTGTGCTTTCCTTCATTCAGCTGTGTGTAAAACAGTTATTTGAGCAGCCGATGGTCTGCCATTCACACAGCATAGCAGCCCATCGAAGCTTATATTGCATAAACATGGTTTCAATGCACGAGATATTAGCTTGCTCAAAGCATGCTTACATTCCTGCATTTGTTCTGTTGCTGAATGTGCATAATTTCCCTCAGACATCTCTGGTGGTATATTTCCAGCTTATGGAGAGGTCACCTATATCTTGTCCAGGTTTCAGAGATTCCAGTAGAATTTCAGTAAAGGTTCACTAAAAATTATAAAACAGTGCTATCAACAAATGGCTTCAAATTAGCTAATAAGGTAGCTCCATTGATGACAGCAGTGTGAAAGTTCAGTCTTCTTGTTAAGAGATACAGCATGCTGTTTCAATATGTGCTCATAGTGAAACAGATTTTAATACATCTCACACAGAAACTGCATTGGCTTTCTGGGAGCAGGGCAGTCTCAAGGTGTTTGATGAAGTGGTTCAGCAGAACTCTAGTAAGGATCGTCCCATCAATGGACAGCAGGGAGAAGCCATGGTGGTTATCATAGGACTGTCTGTTCCCCTTGCGCTAGTAGATGTAGACTATTGAAGCATCTTTGAATTGCTGTGGGAGTTTGCCTTAGTTCCAGAAGGACTATAATAGTCCCATCAACTTCTGTTGCAGAATGGGTCCTCCAGACTTGTAAATTTCTGCTGGTATGGCATCTGATCCAGGAGCTTGGCTGCAAAACAATTGCTGAACTACTTTTGCCACCACTCTGTCAGTGGGATGATTATTTAGTTCAAAGCTGGTTTCGACTTGAGGCAGTTGGGAGATCGTAGCTTCATTTATTATTGATGGCCAATTGAGGACTGTATGAAAATGTTCTGCCCATCTTTCTAAAATGTGTTCTCTATATGTGAGAAGTGTTGATCTGTCAGCACTTAGAAGAGATGCAGTTCCTGAAGATCGAGGACTTTAGCAAAGCATGTTTCTGATAGTGCAGCAATATCTACATTATAGCGAGTAAGCTTTCTAGCAATCAATGCAGTTCATCTATCAGCCTATCAGCTTTGGCATTGTCCAGAAGAGTACATACATTTCATGTAGTGACGGTGACAGCTGTCACCTTTTTGTGTTTTGCATTATTTCCATCGTTGTCACAGATCCCTGCCAGTTGTGGTAAACTAGTCTGGGTGTAATGAAGCAGGCAGTGTTTGGGGCACCTTTTCTAGCCCTTCCTCACAGGAAGTGAGCAATGCATTCCTATAGGGGGCTGCACAGTCACTCAGGGCACTGCTAGGTTCCACTACTACTTCAGTCAGTAGAAGACAACCAATATCCTGAGTCGCCTGTGTACAAATTCGTGGATGCAGTTTCCAGTGTATCCACACCTGCTACTTCGTTTCTCCTCCATCACAACAGGACTTGGGCTTATGCTTCGACAGTTGGACCCTAAGTCATGACTTGCACGTAACGTAGCTTTAAGTGGTAAGAACTTGTGCAGCATTGTCCACACTTTCTCGTCCCAAATCATCTGGATCCATTGGCAAGACATGGTTATGATGGCTGGAGATGAGACTGGATGCAAGAGTTGCCAGAGACTTATCAGAGTTTGACAAGCAACTGTTTGTGGGACTCCACTGCAATATTTCTGTCAGGGTTGTTTCCCTTAGCTTTGTGTTAGCCCTAGCATTCACATGACAGTGAGACTATTTGACCCATAGTTGGAGGTCTGTTCTACCAGCAAGACAATGGTGGGTTGAATTTGGAATTTTCCATCTCCTAGATGGATGGAGTCCATCACTCCCTGTAGTTTTACTGCATGCTTGGTCACTAACTCAGTGATGCTAGATAGCCATTAACTCTGTCCTGGGTTTATCTGTCCTTTTGACAGATCATTATTTTATCCTGCTGGATTTCTAGCAGCTCTCCTCACCACCTGAGACTGGTGGGGGTTTAGTCACCAACGACCCATGTAATGGCTTGTATTGGATTACATGTAGCCAGTAGCACTAACAAGTGACCTCACACACACACATACCCCGAAACCATGCGGTTGCGAAGCAAACTCCTTAACCACACAGCCATCTGCGCCTATGGGTGTTGGAAATATTTCTAGGATTGCAAATAACTGATACTGCCAAACAAAGCTATAATTGAGTATTTAAAAAAAGGTTTCTTAGCAACACAGTATTAACTGGTGACCGTGAAAATAGAATCAGGACATTGTTTCTGGTTAACCAGACTTAGGAAAGCAATATATAAACAAGCATAATAAGATTGAGAGCTTTGTACATTGGAAGTTTTCGATAATATTACCAAACTGCTTTGGAAGCAAAAAATATACATTAAATTTTTCTGAAAATTATAAAGTGACCATATTCTGGAATACGCCTGTTTATAATAATACATTCTATGATATCAATATGGGAGTCCATCAAACTAAACAGTATATTCTTGTACAAATTTTAATCCTGGCAGATGACAGACTTATCTGAATTATCCAAGTATGAAAAATTAGCCAGAATGAGTAGACCATAATTACAAATAGTCTCCATAATAATAGATTGATAAAATAAAGATATAGATAGGTTTATAAACAAGATTTAAGGACTTGTGTATGAACATATACAAAAAACAACACATTGTGAGGTATTATCAATACAAGAAAATAATGAAAAAAAGAAAAAGTTATAAAAAATCATCAGCATTGCAAAGGTACACAAAGCTGATACCAGTTATGCAATGACTGTATGAAATTAATATAACAATAACAATGATAACAACAACAACAACAACAATTATAAGGCCTTAAATTTTGAAGAAGGGGTATAGTTGATTAATGTTGTCCCAGGACATGACTGGTACTTATTTTATTGACCCCGGAAGGATGAAAGACAAAATCAACCTCGGTGGGATTTGAACTCAGAACATAAAGAGCCAGAACAAACAGCACAAGGTATTTTGTCGAACACTAACAATTCTGCCACTCAATCATTACTAAGATAGGCACAAGGCCAGAATTTTGGGGGAGGGGAACAGTCAATTATATCGACCCCAGTACTTGACTGGTACTTTATTTATTGACCATGAAAGGATGAAAGGCAAAATTGACCTCGACAGGATTTGCAATTTGTCCAATCCTCTAATGATCCTGCCAATTTGCTGCAAGGATGAAAGGCAAAGTTTAATAATTGTTCCATTTGTTTGCCACCAGAGCCCATTCATACATACAATGGACTTGTTATGAAGGGGATGTACAACAATGTTATATAAAAAATGGGAGGGTAGAGACGTTACATAATATATTAAGACATGTTAAAAATTTTAAAGTTACACAAAATAATTAGATGATTATATAAAACACAGATATAAGTTTAAAATTATATAATATCAAAGAAACAAGAAAACAAATAGGGCTTCTGACAACTCTGACCACCTTCCGCTCCAATGTACATATCATAGTACAGGAAATGTTTAGTTCTGAATATGCTCATGAGCAGTTTGGGTAGCATAGTGGGTAGGAAGGCACTCATGTACTCCTGATAGCTCATGTACAGCTGCAAATAGACTACTGGTATGATTTTCACCAGCAATTTATCCTTCAAGTGTTCTTTATACTCTGCTCTCATCTCTTTGTAAACCAGCACCTTCTAAATTCCATTCTCTTCCCACATGTTGTTCATGAAATCCATTTGATCCTTGTTGGATTTTCTCACCACTGTAAACTTCATGGCTTCAAAGGAGGGGGTGGGCTTCTTGATTTTGATTTCTTCTGGAGAAGAGATGGATCTTTCTTCATTTCTTCTGTTTGGGCCCATTTTTCCTTTTAGGGTTCTTCTTCCTCTTTTTGTTTCCACTGTCCCCAATATTTTCCATCTTCACATTATTCTTACAATACGGTTGGGCGTATGTTTTTGTGTGTGTGTTTTTGTGTTTTACTGGGAGGAGGGGTGATGTTGACATCTTGGTTCTCAACTTCCTTGGTTTCTTTTTCGTTGGCTCTTGAGGTGATCTCTTTCCTTGTTTCCAGAGCTGTGAACGGTGGTGCTCCAAGAACAGCAGCTTCTGTGGCTTGTTTTGTTGTTGCAGTCTCTGCTACTCTTTTCTTCACTCTCTTTTCATATTCTCCAGGCAGTCCTTAATGCCACATGTGTAACAGCTGGGCTCTCTTTTCTGTAACATCAGTCTCATGGCTTTTCTTTCTGCACCCATGATGGAGTACAGCTCCAGAATTGCTCTATGGTTTTTGGAGGAAATTAGGACTTGTATATCCATATAACACCCCACCAAATCCCAGACCTTATATTGTTTTTGGTTACTTCGGTGCTTACCACCTGCCTATAGTGCACCACAAAAGTGATAATGAGCCAAGGGTCAATATCGTCACCAATATCCTTTACTGTAATCCTTGCATTATGCCACCCAAATATTGTGGTACAAAATTTTGGGCAGGTGTGTAATACACCAGCTCGGCCTGCATTTTCATCTCGTCCTCCATTTTGAATAATACGCATATGGTTCCATATCTACTTCAGTCAATGAAGGAGATGTTATTCCACACATTAGCCAGGGCTGCCTCCAATTACTCTTTTGTGGGCATGAGAAAAGCCCTTGTAGATTTCGAGATGAAGAGATATGTTATATTCTTTTTTTCACACTGTTTGATAAGAGACTGAAGTATGGATGCACCATCCCTTGTCACACAGCTCTACCAGGCAACCTTTTTCTCCACCAGGTAATTCATATCTCAGGCCCATATATTCAAGGTTGCTCTAGCAAATGAAGGAAGGTTGGAACTGCTTTTCCTATCTCTCAATTCAAACTTTCCATTTACTCCTTTGGTTGGTGGAACGTGTGTGTGTTATTGCTGCTGTTGTTGTTGCTATTGTTGATCATATCATTTAAAATAATATCGTTTTCTGTCATAAAATCAGTATTTTTTCTGGTTGTGAAATATATGTATTCTGCCGACAAATTGAATCTGTTTTCTTCCCGTTTACTATCCATAAAAATGTGTAGGTTTTCGTTCAAATTTATTTTGGGGCGTTTTTGCATGCTGTAACCATTTTGTTAGCTTACAAGTGGAAGAAAACTTTTATTTGCAAATTAAAGTCTTTTTTCCCTAAATGGGGAAAAATGATGCAAACAATTGAATTCCTACCTCTTTATGTAGAAGTTTCACATTAAAAAATATTTTTCCATGTAATTTCCCTTGGTAAAAATTTATGATATGGGACAGTGAGACAAAACACGCCTATCTCAAACACAATAATAACAGCAGCAGCAATAATAACAACAATGATAATTGTTTCTAACATAGGCACAAGGCCAACAACTCCAGTACTTGACTAGTACTTTATTTTATCGACCCCAGAAGGATGAAAGGCAAAGTGAGCCAGAACGAATACTGTAAGGCATTCTGTCCGACACGCTAACGACTCTACCAAATAATGTTTTCTTATATTGGTACAAGGCCAGAAATTTTGGGGGGAGGGGTAAGTTGATTAAATCGACCCCAGTACTTGACTGGTACTTTATTTTATCAACCCTGGAAGGATGAAAGGCAAAGCTGAACTCAGTGTGCAGTGAGCCAGAACGAATACTGCAAGGCATTCTGTCTGATGCG
Organism: Muusoctopus leioderma; assembly: GCA_027124095.1. NCBI lineage: Eukaryota > Metazoa > Mollusca > Cephalopoda > Octopoda > Octopodidae > Muusoctopus > Muusoctopus leioderma. Next base: position 758 of record JAOPJM010367274.1, on the reverse strand, counting down.
CTAGCGACTCTGCCAATTCATCGCTCAACAACAACAGCAGCAACAACAATAACAACAACAGCAACAACAATAATAATAATAACAATAATAATAATCCTTATTATAACGATGCTAATGTAAGTATATCTATATCTATATATGTAAGCAAAACTTTGCCTTCTCACTGCCTGTCACATCCTCCCTAAGTAACTCCTACCTCACACTGCCTCTTACATCAACCATATTTCTGAAGGAATGAAATAGAAAATGTAAGAGAGAGGGAGAGAGAGGGGAAGAGAGAGTGAGTGAGAGTTGTTTTCTGTTGTATTGCTGACTAACAACTAAGGTGAAGTCACTGTATGCCGACTGTCTCTGTGTTCAACAAGGGAGCTTCTACATGGGCACTCAACCGCTGGAAATATCAACCAAATCTCCCTCAAATAACACCCTACCATTTTGAATAGAGGATATATTGGGCAGTGTAGTTCCTGATATACAAAAAGACGAGATGGTCGGATCTGGGACTAAACAACAACAATAATCAAATTTACTTCTAACTAATGAGTGAAGGCCTCTGCGTGGTCGCACGACCTGCTAGAAATAGCAGCCAAATTTCCTTCAAATCACACCCTACCATCTTAAATTGGAAAGGACACATTGAACAATGTAGTCTTATACATACAAAAAGACGAAATAATATATATGCCAAATGAAACACGAGCAAGACGTGGGCCGCCAACCCGTCTGGGAGAGTGGTGACTCCAATGAATCGATGCGGG
>JAOPJM010367168.1:0-11554 GCA_027124095.1 Muusoctopus leioderma | reverse complement strand
ATACATACATACATACATACATACATACATACATACATACATACATACATACATACATACATACATACATACACGACAACCGAGTTGATGTTGTCTAAATTCTAATGAAAAGCCTTGTTTGTGGGATAGAGACCAGCTTTTGTCTACAGGGGAGCAATTTTAAAAATAAAACCAGAAGAATATGTATACATACATAAATTATAATTCACTTCCTTGCAACATTACTTTTGTCCCAAGTCAGAAGAATACGTTATTATATAATCAAGGCACAACATTACTACGGTAATGACTGATACTAATAAGGCTAGCTGACAACAGGTGGGCGAAAGTGCACATGCCTTAGCTTACAGTGTCTAAACCACAATGATATTGACGATTATGATAACGAAGAGAAAGAAAACGATGATGATGACGATTAGGAGGAGGAGGAGTAGGAGGAGGAGGAGGAGGATCAAGATGATAATGAAGAAGATGATGATGATCATCATCATGGTGATCATGATCACGATGATAAACTTTAATGATATCAAAAGCAACTTTCGTCGAATTCTTGTGTGTCATTTTATCATTCTAACATTGCGAAAAGGAAATTGACTTTAAGGATCGTTAGATCGGACAAATTATATATTGGATGAACTTTCTTTCGAGCCCAACCTGTCCTTACACTACTTAATGACGCTCAAATACAATGCTGTTGATTGCGAGTTTAGTGTATTAAACATGGACATACATGGCTGTATATGATTAAATTGATTGCTATTAAGATTGATTGTCGTTCGTTTGTTTGATTGCTTGTGAGTTTGTTTGACTGAGTTATGGCATTCATTACTCCATTAAGATATAACATAAAGAATGAATTATTAATACATATGAATCAAACGTCATAGAACAAAGGTAAATATTTCCACGAATACCTAAAGTGTGTCTCAATTTCAAATCTCACTTCATACTATAAAATTGTTCTTCGTTTAGCAAATGCACTTGAAAACAACAAATGGATATCTCACAATCTTATTTCTCCTAGTCCCAAAAGACAGGATATTGTGTCCCCACCCCAAATAAACACCAATAAAACCTGAGACATAAACAATACATTAATGATAATATTTAACAACAGTTTCGAAGTTTATATAGCATCAAAAATGACTGTGATACAAGACTACTCATTATCAGAGTCCCGTAACTCTGTCGATTGTGGGGCAGTACTAAAGAAATGGTCTTCGCGTAACGATTGTATGGAACTTTACACTGGAGAGGTTTTTTCCTGGTTTACAGGAGGAGATGAACTCAAAACACTCCAGCCTCTGGCCCACAGACGTGCTTACCCCTCTCTCGCTCCCATTTCTTTCTCTATATATTTGTTTCTACTGCTACTACCGTGACCTCTGATCCTCAGAGCTGGCTGGTCTCCTGTCACCTCTACCCAGGCACTCCCGACTGACTCGTATCTCCACGTCTCTTTACCCATATTGTGTACACCCCACCCTCACCCTATCCCAGGGACCACACTAACCACTACATCCAGTCCTTCCACTCCAGAACGTCGTCCCTCTGGAATTCTCTCACTGGCCATGTTTTTCCTGCAACCGTCAACTTGCAGCTATTCAAGAGGAGAATTGACCGTATCGATTTCACCAGTCTGAGAGGGCCTACAAAGGCCATGAGTACAACCCCTTCCTCCAGACTAAACCAATAAAAAATAGCTAACAAAACACTTGACGACTTTACAGTGATACTGTATAGAGTGACGAGTTGTTCCTACCTTACAGTACTTATTTACATGTTCTATCTCCACTGACACAACGTCTTGCTGATGATGATGATGAGTTACGAACTGCCTACCTACCTCTCAACTGGTTGTCCGCTACCCTAAACATTCGGATATCCACATTCTCACAAAACTAATAGATACGAGCCAACGGGAGACCCTCTACGTGGTGGCTCGACCTGCTAGAAATAACTGCCAACTCTCCCACAAATCACACCCTACTGTCTTGAATAAACAAAAGACACATCGGATAGTGTAGTCCTAAATATCTTTTAAAAAGACAAAATGGTTACAGCTGGACCACCTTCAATCAAAAGTCAGCTCGATCATGGTTGACCTGGAGCTAACAACACCAACAACTAATACAGATAGAAAATTAATACCAAATATACATGACAGAGAGTAGACTCACAAGAATACTTACATCAACGGAATTATCTTGCCCTTTATATCAATACAAACAATTCGCCCTGGTTTGACAGATTGAGCGACAAATAGAGAGGGTTACGCTGATTTTCAGGAGTGCATGCTACTATTTGGTTTTTAATCTGAGATACTTACTACTTTAACATTTTTATTTTTGAAGGTAATAATCTTATTCATTATCATCTTAAATTATTTAGATTATTTAAACGTGACCTCGACAGTCTGAGAATAATTCCTAGAACTTTTATCAAGAAATCAAGTGTTAACTGTTATAGCTTAGCCCCAGGAGAGCACTGATCGACCAGGCCTATGATTAAAGACGTTTTACTCTGGCAGAGTATATCTAGGAGTACATAATCTACTGTCCTTTCTCTTTTAAGATGGTATGGTGTGATTTGAGGGAGATGAGGTTGCTAGTTCTAGCAAATCGAGAGCCCGTTGAGTAGGTCTCTTTATTAGCTTGTCAAGTTTTAGTTCTATAGAAATGGCAATAAAATCGAAATTGTGTAAATATGTTTGTTGTTTTATCTTTTTTATTACGTTTTTTTTTGTTGTCATAGGCAATCACTTTAGTGTGTGTGTGGTAATATGTGTAAAGTGTTTAACATTGCTGGAGATTTGTTTTTAAATAAGATTTGGAGTTTTCCGATAAGTAACGATTTATGTATATTTTCTACATTTTTCATCAAATATTTCTGAGAGAGTATCGTCGTGTTGTTTTCAAGACTTTGCAACTAGCTGTTATTTTCTCGGAGTTACAAAGAAGATATAATATTTTCTCGTTAGAGAAATAGAATTGATTTTTAGCAAAGTCAGAAGCCCTGAAATTTGGGGAAGGGATATAGCCGATGATATCAACCCTAATACTTGACTGGTACTTTATTTTATCACGCCCCCGGGGGGGGGAGGCAATGTTTTCCAGGAGGGATTTGAACTCAGAACGTAAAGAGCCAGAACAAATGCTACAATACATTTTGTCCGACGCTCTAACGATTCTGCCAACCGAGAAATAGTATTATCGATATGTTGAAATAGGTATTGCCAATATAGTCATAAACTCTTACTAAATATTAAAAGGTTTGACTGCCATTTATTCTTCTCAGAATTCCCAGTAATAAAGTGCTCCAATTTGGATTGATTAAAGTGACAGAAATATAAAAATGCTTTATTATTAAATAGAGAATTCACATATTTAGGACGTGTACAAGAATTTATACCACAATTATGCACATGCAGGAAAAGATTGTTTATCGAGTTGAGCAAAATAAATATGGGGTTTCGTTGCAATATGAGGATATAAATATGATCATACATATATCAGAGAGCAATGGATTTGTAATTCATACACATCTGCCAAATACATTACAAACATATAGCATATGTGAGCATTTATTTGTGATTGTTTGTGTCCGTGTGTGTAAGTAAGTAAGTATCTGTGTGCGTTGTATATGTATATGAGAGTATTTGAGTGTTTATGTGTATGTATGTGTGTGTGTGTATTTGTGAGTGTGTGTCTGTGTGTATGTGTGTGTGTTTGTGTGTGTGTGTGTGGGCGTTTATTTATGTATACAACAAAAACAAAAGCGTTTACCGACGTCGCGTTGCATAGCAGGAAATACATTCAGAGATTGTATTGAGGACAGACCTAACACAAATGCAAATGAAGTGGAAAGTGCGCTAGGAGGCAAAAGTACAAACTGCATCTCTGGTTAAAAAAGCTTTGAGTTCAATAGAAAGTCTGGGTGGGATGAGTCAACCATGTAATCCAGAAATGATATCGTATCCCTATCTAGAAAATTCGAATTGAAAAAGCGTGCGCGAACGTTTAATTGACGCATGCGATATAACTTCAGCCACTGGGGAATAGCTCAAAATTAGAAGATCACGTCATAGACGATACTAATCCGTCTTTAGACTTTATTGTTATGCTGAATATAGGTCAGGGTATTTTAGGATGATGATGCAAAGCTGACCTCTTGCAACAAATTATTTTATCTCCATAAAATGTTATTATTTTGTTTTTAACAATGTGAACTTGAAAAGTGTCCGTCCTGTAGCTGCATGGTTACCTGTCTGGGAAAGACCATACGTGTGTGTTGTTGTTGTTTAGCCCCAGGTCAATCCTGATAGCACAGATGACTATCCGTCTCGTCTTTTTAGATGTATGTAGGACATTAAACAATGTGTTCTTTCCTTTCCCAAGATGTGTTATTTCCCAAGATGTGTTATTTCCCAAGGCTGTGATTTAAGAGAGTTTTAGCTGCAGTTTCTAGCAGGTTGAGCGACCACGTAGAATCTCTCTCGTTGTCTTGGAGAACATAAGTATCTAACTTATGTAGCAACTATTAAGTTGTTTTCAACATATTTGTTGATACTTGAATACACAGGCAACACTAACAATCTCCTCAGGTTCTGTAACAGCAGAGACGGTGTGTATCATGAAGGTTTTTACTTTCAAGTGATTATTTCTTAACTCATTCCACTTTTATTATAACATTCCACCTGTTATACAAAATGCTTCCACAACTCGTTCTCCCTTGGGATGATTTCTCTACATATTTCTTGATATTATCTATTTCCCTTAGTTCAGCATCCAGCGATCTTCTTCGGCTTTTTCACGGTCTTCCTTATCTTTCCTCAACCAACGGATTCGATTTGAATAACTTTCGAGTTATATTATTGATGGGCTTTCAGAGAGTATGTCCTAGTGAGCACCACACGCTGGGGCGCAGTCAGTCATAGCCGTGTCGTTAAGAAGTTCGCTTAGCAATAAAGTAGTTCCGTGTTCGTTCCCACTTTGCGGCACCTTGGGCAAGTGACTTCTACTGTAGCTTTGAGTCGATCCAAACCATGTGAATTCAATTGCATAGACAGAAACTGAACGAAAGTTCGTAGGATTGTAGGTGGTCTAGGGTGCTAGACATAATCTGCAGTCTGGATTAACACCACCACCTGGCCAATAATACATTTAACTAGCATTTGGACCAAAGGTCTAAATGCTAGTTAAATAACCCATGAGTTGTGGTTTCGTCTACCCTTTCCACCCTTCTCAGGAGTTCTGTAAAACGTCATGGGTGCTGGATTTCCCATTCTGACTAAGACATAGGAAAACAATCTTCGTTCTCCTGCTGTAAATGTATGTTCACTCTTAATCAGTTTTCGTCTCCAAATATTTTATTTCAGAAGTTATCATTTATGTACATAACGTTGCTTTTATCATTGGTGAGGATGAGAGCGGTCTCACAAAATGTTAATTCTTGTTGTGGTATCTTTGCTTTTTTTTTTTTCTTTCGGTATGTGTAAGATAATAAGATTGTCAGCGTCATAGTCCATGGGATCAAAATCTCAATATAATTTCTTCGTGGTAATCAGTGATAAAAGAAGTGTATTATCTCTGGAGACAGAGATATAACACGTCATAATCTTTTAACAAGATATCCAACAAGACGAATTACTCGTTTTTATATGAATGGGGATATAGATTGATTAATGTATTGTAGTATTTTCGGAGTTGTTGACGTTTACAGTTTTTTTTTATTAATGTTACAATTTTGGTTAGTGCTAGTGGAGGGGTAATATTACTTGCTTCGTTGTAAATATTGGTATTTTGAAGCATGTTGGTCAAGTAATTGTGGCTGTTTTGGTTGCATTTAATAGTATGTATATTGGACAATATGTGTATTTTATTTATGAGTAACGCTAGATAAAGGTAAGTGTCATTAGCAATAGATAGATTAGTAGCAACATTTTAATGCAAGAAGCATTAAAAAACCAACAGCAAATATGCAGTGAGGAAAAAAAGATAACTAATACTTTCCTTTTTCCGGTGAGTGCGGGAGATAGCTCATCAGCAAAAAGATTGTTTTATGTGAGAAAGTTTAGAATAGAGATAGTCAGAAGTGGAAGTTATAGGTAAGGTTCTTTTAACATTTTTTTTAATTGCTGAGATTTTGATTTTATTGAAGTCATACTTGTATTCCTTGAGGATATGCTCCGGTTAGAGAGCTCTGCATAAGGAATTCTAGTGAGTTCATTATTTGAAAGCTCAACATTTTGATCTAGAGATGTTATTTTATTGTTAACATTGAATTCTAGTCAAACAAACCAACAATTTTCAAAGTACACAAACTCCAATATTGAGTTCAATGGCAAACATTAAAACGAAATTGGCTTTAATATGCTTAGTAAATGTTATAGATTCGATGAATTATATTGGTGACTGTCAAACATGTCATTTTTATATAAGCGGGAAAGAAAATGCCTACTTACGGTAAAGCTAACAAGTAGTTATTTTTCTTTCTGTTAAGTTCTGTGGTAACTGGTGACTGTTATGTGGTAACTGGTGAATGTTTAGTTGAGTGAAGAGTTGATGGATACTCCTTTGGAGATATGGAACAGAAAGGCACCTTAACGTTGCATCATATTTACAATAGTTTATTTCGTAACGTCTTGTATATATGAATAAGAGACGGCGGATTGGCAGAGTCGTTAGAGAGTCGGATAGAATACCTAGCGGTATTCGTTACGCCTCACTGCGCTTTGAGTTCAAATGCCACCGAGGTCAACTTTGCCTTTAATCCTTTCGGGGTAGATAAACAAAGTACCATGTTTAGGGTGGTGGACTGTGGGATTCGTTAGATCGTCGGACGGGATGCCTCGCGTTATTTGTTCCGGCTCTTTGCTTTCTGGCTTCTGAGTTCGAATCCCACTGTGGCCTACCTGGGTGGCAGACTTAATCCGTCACCCGGTTTAACACCACTCCCTGGCTTATGGGTACCTTTAACAGTGTCCACTCTATTGCAAGAATTCGGACCAGGTTTCTGGTTTGAGGATAACTTCCTCCCCCCACCACTAGCTTCGGAGGCCCTGAGAAAGGGTGATAGGCACAATCCTTCCCTCCTGACTAACCGATAAAAAATGTGAGACGGGTGGGAGCTGCAGGGAATAATCTCAAAAGTGTTGTGAAAGGGTATACTAAGGCAGAGACTTTCAACATGAAAAGGTCAGGAATTCAAGAAGTGATGTTCTGTAGAATTTCAAAAATCGGTTACGTAAATTATCTGAAATGTATCAACTAATTGGACAAACAATTGATTTAACAGGGTGATATATGGCTGTGTTGATCTCAGAGATAACCAGTCTGGCACTTTAATGCAGCTGTACATGTAAGCTGAAGGAAATTAATTCACTGATGGCTTCTCTTGGTATTACTTGCTACTTCTTTGCAACAGTAATGGCACCGATAAGTCTATTTAGATAACCCTTGATGGACAGCTCAGGAAAAAGAATATGAAGTGCTGCATCACTGAAGACAGACATTTCTTGATTATTTACTACAACAAAACACATAATTTTGTGACCTTTTGGTTTTGATACACTGCTGTTCATATCCCAACCACCAGTCCCGAACAAATGAATTTGTTTACTGAATAAGACCCGTGGCTTGAAGTTTCCCAGACAGAATCATATACAAAACCAAATGAATAAATATGAAAATAGACAGATAAGGGAATAAAATTAAGAATTTGCTATAGCAACAAAAAATAACTATGTAATTATCATATATCTTCCATACAGTTATTATTACTCATGACTATCATGACTATATAAACAATTATTCTAGACCATATAAAACAATTATTCATATTGTCAATAAAAATGACATATGTCTAATGCAAAGTATGAACAATAACAATATTGGCATTCTAAAACAGCCTGAAATGTAACTATTATACAAATATCTTATGACTGTATGAATTATACGTTTGCTACCAAATATTTTCTAGGCGAAGTCTGATAGTTTTGAATACATCACGGTCTTCTACACAGAGCTCCGGCTATTAAATTCTACTCAACCCGAAGCTATTGCAGAGTACACTCGCCTAAGGTTCTGTGCAGTGGAGTCGAACCCGGAACGATGTGCTTGCAAAGAGAATTTCCTAACCACACAGCCATGCCTGATAAATGTGTGTGTGTGTGTGTGTATGTATGTATATATGTATGTTATGTATGTGTGTATGTATGTATGTATGTATGTATGCATGTATGTATGTATGTATGTATGTGTGCATGTGTATGCGTGTGTGCGTATGAATGTGTGTGTCTGTATTTGAGTACACAAATATGTCTCTTTCGTTTTTGATTCTTCAAAATCTCGATACAAAGAAACGGCCGATTTCTAATAACAACAGTAAAGAGTTTCATGTTGAATTTTTGAAAAGTATTGCATATTTTCACTGTTCTGCTAGCAGACTTAAATAGCAGAATACTTGTTAGATTGTTCTTTCTTTCACTGAATACTCGAACCTTTCTAGATTATTACTTAAACACTTAGTATAATAAAAATCAAATACACCAATGGTTATGGGTACAAATGTAAATTTATAGTCTGTGTAGAGAAATTGTAGGTTTCGAAGCAGTTGGCGATACATGTTCTCTTTCACACTAATTGTGAAGGAAATGTTCACATTCCGCGTGAGGCTGACCTTTGCAATAGTACGTATATTTGTTTTCTATCCCATACAAGGTATGTTGTGCTTGCATTTAGTGGAAGTTTTGATAGGAATGTTCCATTAATATTCTTTAAATTGGGATGTATAAATATACACACCAGCAGAAATATTATTTTTTAGATATTTGTCCTTGGGTATTACTTCCTATAGATGGCATTGTATATTGTTTTAGCAAGAACATCATTCTACATAGGAAGGTAGTACCTTTGTGATAGTTTTGGACACTTGCTGATCACTTATGTAATGTCTTCCATAGATATGTAACATAATCGACAAAGTGGTCGATACCGACCTCTAGGGGTCAATAAATACCTTTGGGTAAAAAAGGAGTCGATTGAACTTTTGCAGTCGAAAGCCGACATTCGTATATAAAATAAAAATATATAAAATAATATAATATAATTTAATTTGCTGATACACATTTCTACATAATTAGTTTTTATTCTCTATTTTATATTGTTTACTAAAATATGATATTATTGTTATAATAATTTATCATATGTTGGAATCACAAGACAGTGAAATGTTGTATGTAATTCCTGTTTCCACGTACATGAATTGACTTACATTTGTTTTCACTGTGCGCCCGAATTTTTTTAATACTCGATAAGCAAATTAACTATATTATTCACCATTAGCGTTGCAGTCTTATAGTCTTCATTTTCAAGTATGTAGTAACATTTGAGTTGTGGAAATTCTAGACTAAGTATCCCGGCCACGTCATATTATGTGGTACGCCGCCATGTTGGGACGAAATAGTCCAGTGAGAATCTGTGAATACTCAACACCCATAACTATCGGATAGCAGTCTGTGAACTGATAGTCGTGCATTTACTGTGTAAATTGAGCAAAATGTTAATAAGCATAATGGCAGTAGCTGATACTAAGAAGTGCAGGTAATATTAACAAGAGTATTTGAAATGTTGATTCGTACCCCCGTTTGCTATTTCAACGATGCCTATGTGACTGCTGTGAGAAAAAACTTTAAGTAAAGGTTCCATGAAACCTGGGAAGAGGAAAGACCTCCGCGAAACGGTTCATTCTAAGAAAAATAAAGATCTTGATTTTTTTCAAGGCAATCTACCTTAGCATAGCGAAGAAAAGACAATAGCATGCTATTGGTGAGATCATAATACCAGCAATAAAAGGGCTAAAATGGTTATGAAAAATGATTCTCAATCTATTCTAAAATGCATGCCACTACGTGCAAATCCAATGCAAGGACAGATTGATGAGATAGCCGATGATATGAAGAAAACGTTTCTGATCCAACTTGATCAGTCAATTTTCGGCAGTTCAAATATTATTATTGCCTATGTGAGGTATTATAGTCCAAAACTAAATTGTATTAATGACGACCTTTTTTTTTTACCAAGTACATTAAAGGTGGTGCAAAAGGTGGGACAATTCTTTTAATATCTGGAGGATTATTTCAAGAGACGTTATAGAGAAATTGCCGCCATAATCAAGTAAAAGCTTCCCTGTGATGTACATAATATTAATTATGTTTTACACCTGCACCATCTTGTATCCAAGAAACTCAATGGTGAACTGCATGATGGCTTAAAAGTATGTATCAGGTCTATCAATAAAATTAAAGGACATCCTTCCAATTTAACACTGCATTCAATGTTATATAAAAAAAAATGATGAAACTTTTAAACAATTACTTTTGCACAAGTAGATAAGGTGGTTGTCAAGAGGTGATAGCTTTCAAAGACTTGTGGACTTACATGACTGAACAGTGGAGTTTCTTGCCACAATTAAGATGCTATAATTATTTATGCCCAAACAATCCTAATAGAGATTTTATGAATGTTTCAAACTTACGGCAATTGGAAGAAGGAGAAGCTGAAAACATTTCAGATCGAGACCTGGAGATATACATAAAACACCCATAAAAATGTAAGGAAGCATTTAAAGTACGTGTCTAGGATAGGACGAAAATGTATAATTGTATTATTATACCATTGAATCTCACATACAAGATAAACACATTGAAATATGTGTGGATCTCGAAGCTAAATCATTGTTCAAAAGTAAAAACCTCAATGGCTATTGGAGCAATATATATAATTATTTCTAACATCGGCACAAGGCCAACAACCTCAGCATTTGACTGCTACTTTATTTTAACGACCTCGGAAAGATGAAAGGCAAAGTTGACCTCGGCGGGATTTGAACTCAGAGTGCAGTGAGCCAGAACAAACACTGCAAGATATTCCGTCAGACGCGCTAACGGCTCTGCCAATTCACCGCTACCCTAATCTTAGTGCAGCGGTTGAGAGATTTTTACTTACATACCTAAGTTTCTACATGGTTGAAGCTGATTTTAGCCACACAAATGAAATTTTTAAAAATATGGAAGTGCGTGATGACTTACGATTAAAATTCTCTAACTCCAACGAAATATTAGTGCCCGAAATATTAATGCATATGAAGTACATCCATCCCATTAATGATGTCAACTAGCTCAAAAAAGAGTATATTAATTCATTTTCATATATCTAATGTTATCTGCATTATTTATGGAGTTTTTTCTCTCATTATTATTATTATTGGCAGAATCGTTAGAACGTCGGAAAAAATAACTTGCCGTATTTGTTCCGGCTCTTTACGTTCTGAGTTCAAATACCACCGAGGACAACATTGTCTTTCATCCTTTCGAAATCGATAACCAGAGCACCAGTCATGTGCTGGGGTCGACTTAATTGACTTACCCTTCCCCCAAAATTTCTGGACCTGTGTCTATGTTAGAAATAATAATAATAATTATTATTATTATTGGTTGTCGTTACTGCTGGACGTGTTTTTAGTAGCTGCGAGGAAAATTTGATTCTGTCAAGAG
>JAOPJM010367062.1:0-11554 GCA_027124095.1 Muusoctopus leioderma | reverse complement strand
GTACTTGACTGGTACTTTATTTTATCGACCCTGGGAAGGATGAAAGGCAAAGTTGACCTCGGCGGGATTTGAACTCAAGAGTGCAGAGAGCCAGAACGAATACTGCAAGGCATTCTGTCCAACGCACTAATGACTGCCAATTCACCGCCTAATAATAATATTTGTTTCTACCATAGGCACAAGGCCAACAATCACAGTACTTGACTGGTACTTTATATTATTAACCACAGAAGGATGAAAGGCAAAGTTGACCTCAGTGGGATAATGTTTTTTAACAGCATAATCTTTTAGATTATCAAACCTAAGTAACAACATACCCAGCATTAAAAGGCATGATTATTCAAAAAGTTCATGATTATTCAAAACCTCAATTAAAAGTTCAGTAAGTACTGGATAGGTGCAGTAACTATCTATCTGTAGAGCTATCTACTTTATCAAGTTATAGAAGGGTTCTGAATACATCTTTTTGTTGTTATTAAACATTTTTCTTTTACATTTAAAAGTAGTCAGCAGATTTCTTGTATTGATGATCAGAATCTGTAGAGTTACTTCAGGTAGACAAAAATACATTTATATACAGATTAAATAGAAGGAACCTGCACAAGAGGAAGATTGAGGAAGACATAGGATGAAGTGATGAAGACTGATCTCAAGAGACTGAACCTCATGAAGGAGATGGCAAGGGACCACAACAAGTGGTAAGATGTTGTGCTGGAGAAGACCTGTCCAATCCATGCAAGCACGAAAAAAGAAACTAATGATGAAGATGATGATGATGGTCGTGGTGGTGGTGGTGGTTGTGATGATGATGATGATAACAACAATAAAGACAAGTTACTATTACATTAAATAATATACCCTGAATGGCAAAGCTGAGTCACTTGAAAGAAGAAAAAAAATTATTTTTTGCAATTATATGAGTTAATCAGTTCTGGTAATGGAGTTTGGGAAGTTCTATAGTGGTTAGACTTGGAAACAGCTAGAAAATTACCAGAAACTTATTAACAAGAGGTGTGTGTATGCATGCATGTGTGCATGCATGTGTAAGGAATGTGGTTGCTATTTTTTCTACGAGTAGACATATAATACATAATTTACTTGAGGGCAAATCAAATTCACCAATCTGGACAAATTTTTGATCACTTATTCCTGTAAGTTACTGATACAAATTTTATTGAAACTCAAATCAGAATTGTAAACCACCAAACATTTCACACATTCTGGTGGTACTGTATAATTAGTAAAATGTGGGCAGGAAAAGTAGAAGACTTGAAGTGTGAAACATAATTATCATCAACCAGATATGTCAGTGAATCCCTAACTTTGTCTCATATCAGATGATATGAGACAAAGTTAGGGAAAAAGTAATCACTAGAACTCAAGAAAACTTACAGTGGTTTATATCAGCAAGGGTTAATTAAGTAGAATGCAAAAGGTAAGGCAAAGCAAACTAATATGTAACATTTCAGGGAGGGTCCTTCATACTTAGTGAAGGCATGTGGCCTAGAGGTTAGGCAATTGGACTCCCGATTGTAAGAACGTGGATTCGATTCTCAGACAGGGTGGCATGTTGTGTCCTTGAGTAAGGCACTTTATTTCACATTGCTCCAGTCCACTCAGCTGAAAAATGAGTACCAGTGTTAAGGGTGGAGTCTTGCACTATCAGTTGTTTAACACCATGGAAACTGGGATAAGCTATGGCTCTAATGGGCCCATAAAAAAGGGCTCGAGAAAGACTTTAACCTTTATACTCAATTGATGAAAACCTTTCCTGAAATTTTAGATATTTCTTTCCATCACAGTACATCAACATAGTTTAGTTTGTGTTCTTTTTATTACTGAATAGTCAGAAGGGAATTCCACACTGCAAAACCAATGCCATGCTCTCTGGTCTCGTTGCAGCCCTTCCCTGTCAGAAGAATGCCGCCAATAAGAACCCCAATTTTTTGAAAAATCCAGAGGCCCCCACCCCAGGTTCTTATTGGTGGCATTTTGGGGGGATTCTTATTGGCGGCATTTTAGTCCCTCTCATGTAGAGTTCCCAATTCTGCGTGACATGTCTCTTGGAGTGTTGCGATGTCCACTTAGTCTCAGCAGTTCGTTGTTAATCACTGCAGTCTTTCATGTGTCACTAATCCCTTGAAGGTTATCTGACATACCAGTGGCCATGATACTTACATTGCAGCCTCCAAATCCAAGTGCTGGCTTCTTACTTTGTACTCTTTTTATTTTTGTGCCTGGTCTAGTTTTTACCGTCCACAGAAGGGAGTTTGGAATGAGATGGTTCAGACCAATTTGAGACTTCTAATATCTTGGTTTTAGTAAAATAAATTACCAAAGATGTGACAAGCAGTTTTACAAAGCTATCCAATCTATACTATTATGGTTACAAATAAACAAGATTATCACTTTCAACATTATTCTGTTGTGATTATTGAAAAGACAAAAAAAAATCTTAGTTTGATTTTACAGTCTAAAACTAATTAAATTTTCTTGGCTCTCACACACATATGCACGATTAAATTTCCTTTAATGAAAACTGTCAAAATATGTGAAGTAAGAACAATGAAATTATGATATAAGTAAAATAAAATGAAAATACTTTATTACCTGGCATGAAAAGATCAATGCTTGAACTTACTTGTCTAAATCTTTGAGGCTAGCCAAACACAGTTGCATACTTTGATCTATGAGATACCAACGAGGAAGCATTCCCAAATAAGGCCCATTTCTGAAAGAGAATATACAAATTATTTATAAAGATGAGCAGTTTAATTATTTAAGATGTTGAACTAGTGACTTGAAAGTTGTAAATTCAAACTCTGTACCCAGTTTACCTAAATTTATTTATTATGTATTATTTCCATCATGATTGAGTGTCAGAATTAAAAGAACCATACAACACATGTAAACATGGAAAAACTGAAATTTATAATCAGTATAATTATAGAATATATTTTGATGACACATCACACATATCTGCTACACATTACATATGTTCAATTGTACATAAAATGTATCCTATAACACATTACACATCACGTGTTCTTTTACATATTATATATGTGGACATATTGCACATCATATATGTTCATATATACATATTCTGTTACACATCACATGCAACACATTACAAAATGTTACACATCATATGTTCTGTGTAGGTGGTAATATGTTAAGTGTAACAGGTAACTCTTCCTTCAAAGCAATGTTTCTATGAAAATAAGAATGAAACATCAGTCTTACCGACCAAGGAAACTTCGCCAGGGATAAAGTGACTTTGCAACACTGTCATAAGCCTCTAATGGTTCTGGTACTTTTAAGTAAGTGTTGAATATGGTCTCATGTTGCATATTGTTTAAAGAAGCCAAACCTTTATTCGTATTTAGAGCCTGGAATATATTAGTACAATATAGATTAGAGAACTGCTCTCCTATTAGCAATAAAGGGTGTTCTGTTCATATGAAAGGCAGACTATATGAGGTATATATAAGCAGTGAATACTGAAAATGAGCAGTGATTGGAAAAGAATGACATAAGCATGGTCTGTTGCATGTACAGTGATAACTTAGAAAAAACACTGAGTGAAAAGGAATTGTAAAAGTAGGTAAGTATCTGAGGCATCAGCAAATGTATATAAGGAAGATGAATAAACTGGAAAGAACATGTATTGTAAATGGATAATGACTGCTGAGTGGACAAAAGTGCCAAGGATTAGTGGTTTATTTGGAAACTTGAAAAAAAAAAGTTCAGAGCTAAGAACATTGGGCTTCATAGATGATATTATATAAGATTGAAATACATGTAGAAATTAAACAATGTGAAATGAAATCAGTCATACTATGTACCAATATTTACTCCTACCAGTATTATATTGTTAACTGAACATTTGTTGCTAACTCAAGAATTAGATTTAAAAAAAGTAACTTACCTCAAAAGCTGCCCCATTTCCTGAAAGTAGGAATGTTTCCACCATAGCATAACGAACTGCTATATCAAATTCTAAATAGGCTACATCTCGCCGAGCTATTAGAAGTTCAGTAACAAGGGTTGGATTTGTGGGACAAGACAATGATTGTATTTGTGTTATGATTTCTTTTAATTCAGTTTCTTAAAAATCAACAACAAAGAAAATGAACAGGTGAAATAGAATCAATTTTAATAATAATTATTATTATTTCTTTATTGGCCCCAAGGAACCAAACATACAATACAAAATGTGTCATAGAAAAGGACTACATGTCATGTTTGGCTGTGCATATATATAATAAACAGAGAGCAGGGTAAAAATGCAACACATCAAAACGGGTTAAAAATTTAGTATACAAACAAACAAATGGGCTCCCACTCAAAAAGGGGTGAGAAGCTGCCACCAAGGTAGGATCAGGGTACTCCATGACTCCAACCACCTTCAGCTGTGATTATTTTCTGAAAACCAGATCTTCCAAGACTGCCTGTGAGCATCTTCAATCTTAACCAAACTGTGAAGTCTCCAACATACTCTGGGTGGTGCTGCTTTAGCTGTCAACAGATCATTGGTGGTTTTCACCAACCCTCAATTATGTTTTTGGTTGGATGTACTCAACCCCTATCTCCTCATACATTACAGTATTTCTCTTGTCATCTCTTAGTTTCCTTAGCTGAGCCATTAGGTCCCAGTTTTCCTTTTGGACAACTGTGAAGGTCAGGTTCTCCTGAAGGCTGGGCTTCTTTTTTTGAGGGATTTCCAGCATCCTACTTGCCTTCAGTCTGAGGTCAATCTTTTTCTTTACTTTATTTTTATCTTACTGTCACCAATGGTATCCCACCTTTCACCCATCTTCATCTCCTTCTAATTACCACAAGACGATGGGATGGTGAAACTGCTGCTCAGAGTCTCTGGCTGACCCTGTGCTATAGAAGGAGAAGACCCCTTGTCTTCTTGGTTCCCTACCTCATCAGCCCCTGGTGCAGAGGATGAAGTGATTCCATTTGTCTCTGCTTCCACTCTAGATATCCCTGGAGTTTTTCAACTAGTGGTATTGTGGTGACAGTAGCAGCCATGGTCATCTGCTGCTGTTTACCACCACACTCCTCCCTTTTTCGATTTTCCCATCTGGGCAATAGGTCCTGATGTGGTTGGGCTCCCACACAAATAGAAAGTCTGATTGACCTCTTCTTCACTCCAACTGTAGTCTTCAAAGGTCATCAGGACCTGGATATCCATGCAAATCTCACCCAACCACATTGCTGTGGGTCACCTCTGTGCTCACAACTTGCCCATATCTGTCACAAAGGTGACTATGAGCCAAGGGTCCATGTTGGCACTAATGTCTCTGGCTGTGACCCTTGTATTTTTTCTGCTCATGTATTGTAGCACCATCTTGTGGTCAGGTGTGTAGTGCAAGAGCCCTGCCTGCCTTCTTACTTCATCCTCAGTCTTATGTATTATGCATATGCTTCCATATACCCTGCCCCTGTTGATGGAGCATCCATCCTGCCACACATTGGCCAGGGTTCCCTCCAACTCTTTCCTTTGAAAACCTCCTCCATATGGAAACCTCTATATCTTAAAAAACAGAAGTGTCACTTTCCTCCTTGAACTTTCTTGGGTAAATTCCTCAGGTAAGGAGGTACTCTTTTTTGTGACATACTTTTTCCATGCGTTTTCTTTTTCTGGAGTTGACTCATGACTAGCACCTCTTTTCGGCTCACAACTGTAGCAAAAGATGAGTTGCTTTTGTTGTTGTAGGTGGTGGTGCTTTTGTTACAATTGATCAGCAATTTGTTCATGTGGAAAATATCAAAGAAACTGAACCATATTATTTATAGACCATTAGGCTCCTAGCAGAGGGTTATTGTGACCCTATGGTGCACCAATACTCTCTACACTTCCCGAGATGCCCAAAAGTAAAACTAAACCCACTGGAGAATTCTGCCTCCTCTTCTCTAACATCCATGAACTTCGATGCAATCTAGACACCTCTTAGTAACATACAAACCACACATTCTATTCCTCTCTGAAACACAAATCTTCCGAGGCTTATCTATAGTCCCTTTCTGCTGTCCAAGCTACACTCTTTTCTCAAACTTCACTCTGAAAGGTGGTGTTTGCACATATGTAGATTCCACTATCCATGCTACTGACCTCTCTCACCTGGATATCAGCAATAAAGGCTTCCAGTTACTCTGGCTCAGTCTCCCTGTTCCACTGCTCCAAATATATCTGCTTTCTCTACCACTCTGAACTCCTCCAATCACCAACAACTCTTCGACCACCATATCTGTTCTTGTATTGAGGACATCTATCTCACTTACCCCTACTCCGAAGTGTCATCCTCAGAGACTTCAATGCTTGCAACTCGTCTTGGCTTTCATACTCATTTCATACTAACCAAATCTTTCCCAGCCCTCAACTCTCTATATTAGCTAGTTTCATATCCTGCATGCATCCCTGACTGACACACAGACACTCCAAACACCCTTGATCTTTTTGTCACCTTCGAACCCAACCTCTACCAGACCATCACTATCACTGCATTTATCAGGTTGTACAACCACTGCCCTATCACACAACATGCATCCACATACTACACAATGCACCCCGCCGCCTAGACCTTATAATACATCAATTCAGCTGACTGGTTGGAGCTTTGCTAGTTCTATTCTAACTATCCCTAGCAGCACATATGATTCACCCTGACCCATCAGAAACAACTAGGTAGATGACTGAAACCATTATCTCAGGGATGTCCCTCCACATCTCCCACACAACCAAAACTCACTGCCCCAAGTCACCCCAATTCCCCTCAAGTGGTTCACTCATAACTGTGCTGCAGCAGTTCAATGTACGGCCTAAAATGCTTGGAGAAAATCACCCACCCCTACACACTGGATAGCTCTTACCCACTATTGCAATTCCTGCAAGACCATCATCCGAAACATGAAGGATGCCTCCATGCATTGCACAGCCCACAAGCTCTCCTATCTCCCAAACTGTAGCCAATCCTTTGGTCTCTTGCCAACAGGATCTCTACTAACTTTGCAGAATCCTCTTTCCTCCACTTCTCAATCATGATGGTTCAGTGAACTGTACTCCTACAGAGAAAGCCTCTACATTTGCTGTCTACTTTGTATCCAACTCCACACTACACACACTAGGTAAATCTCCTTCAAAACTATCCCTTTCCATTCCATCATGCACACATATACACCAAGTGTGAAAGTATTTCTGGTCGTTTCGAAGCCACAAAGCCAACAACCCTGACAATACCCTTCCATTACCCTCAAACAATGTATGCCAGCCCCCATCCTCACCAAACTCTTCAATCTCTCTCTCTCTCTCTCTCTCTCTCTCTCTCTCTCTCTTCTCTCTCTCTCTCTCTCTGGATATAGACCAATCTTTGGAACAGTGTGTCCCATTCCCAAGAAGGACAACCCCTCTGACACTGCCAACTACCATCCTAGCACATTCACTTCCAGTATCTCAAAAGTGGTGGAGACAGTCATTAACAATCACATTCTCCAACAACTTGAATATCTCTCCCTCCTTAACGATCATTAGTACAGCATTCTTAAAGCCAGATATATTAGAGACCTACTCTCCTATGTCATTCACCAGTGGGCTCCTTAAGAAATTTGGTGAAGGCAGCATTGTTGTCCTCGAGATCAGCAAACATTTCGACTGTGTCTGCCACACAAATCTCCTGTCAATATTGCCCACCTATGGGTTTCCATCTCTCATCTCTTAGATAAGTGGCTTCCTGTCAGATTACACTATCACAGCATGTGCCGATGGAGTTCTATCTGACACTCACTACCAATTTTGGTGTGCCCCAGGTTTGGTTTTTCTCTCCCACACTCTTCCTTCTGTACATCAGCAACCTAATTACCATCACCTTCAACAATACCCACTCCTACACAGATGATTCCCCTCTTCATTCCTCTCTAACCTTCTACATCCAAGCATCCTCCACATGCAACCTCACACCAAATCTGTACTAATTCCATGAACAAAGATCACGCAAACATCCTCCAATGGGGTCATGCCAATCTCGTCTCTTTCAACAAAAAAGACACAATCACTACAAACATCAATAAAATATTATTACACCTCACCTCACCCCTAAACATGAGCAGTGCACAACTAGAACCCTTACAATCACTTCAGATGCTAGGCCTCACCATCACTGAGGATCTCTCCTGGTGAATGCACATCCTCAACATAGCAAAGACCACATCTCAAAAATTGGTCTTTATCCTCAGATCCAGAAAAAACTTGAGCCTCCAACAACTACTAACCTCCTACAAAGCCTAGGTTAGGCCCACAATGGAGTACTGCTCCCGCATCTGACAAGTGCTGCTGCCACACACACAGACATCCTAGACTGCATCCAAAGAAAGGCCACTCGTCTGATTAGCATGAGGTTGCTCACAAATACATTCCAACCTCTGGCCCACAGATATGCTGTCTTCTCTCTACCTTTTCTATGGCTACTACAGTGGCCTTTGCTCATTGTAGCTGGCTGGTCTCATGGCAATTCCATTCAGGCACTCTTAACTCACTTGTCTCTCCTCCTCTCGTCACCCATATTGTGCCCACCCTCCCAAGACCTATGCTAACCAGTACACTTATTCCTTCTGGGATTCCCTCCCTGCACATGTTTTTTCCATCAGTCATCAACTTGCAACAATTCACACAGAACATTAGCGGCATCAATTTCACCAGTATCAGAGGGCCTGTGGAGACCATGAGCACATCCCCTTCCTCCAGACCAAACAAATAAAAAATAAAATCAAGCCAACAAAAGAGCCTCCACAGTGTTGCTCAGTTTGCTACAATTGTAGACAAACCTCCTTCAAACCTTATCATACCATCTTCAAAACATTAATATATAGGATAAAATAATCCTGAATATGCCAGAAAAGAAGACGCAATGCCCATGGCTTGAATGATGTAATTTTGTCACAGAGAAATATATTTTCCAATACTTGCGGATTCCATCAAATAGCGATGAAAGTGATGACTCTGGATGAAACAAACTCTTGCACAGTTTAATGTGCTGCATAATTGAAGTTTGTGAACTATGATACACAGTTACAACATGGTGTTAGAAAGGGCATTTGAACCCACCACATTCATGGGTTCGAATCCCATTTCTGATACCATGTTATAATTGTGTACTGTAGTTCACAAATGTCAATCACATGTTCCAAGATACTATGACACATTTGTTTGAAGGTTTGGAAGCTATGTTTGGTGTTATGGTTGATATATTGGTGTTCTCTGAGTCAAAGTATGAACAGTGAGTATATGTACAAGCTGTTGTACTACAATATAGAGAGAGGTTGCAAACTGAATTCAAGGAAAACTGAGTTATGTGTTGACCAGGTAAAATATGTTGGACATCTACTAAACCAAAGAATGAGTAAAACTAGATCCAGATCAAATTTTTGATATTCATGCTTTACAACTGCCTACTGATCCCAGTGGAGCATGGTAACATTCATGTCCAAATTTATTCCTCATCTGTTAAAGATAAGTGAACCTCTGAGAAAGCTTACAGTGAGGTCAAGTGCATGGCAATGGACTAAAGTAGAACAAAAAGTATTTGACAGTATCAGACGGGCTGTTAGTACCTTACTAGTATTGGGCTACATTGACTTAACAAAGCCTGTACTAATATTAGTGGATGCAAGCAAATTCACAACTGGTGCAGTTCTACAACAATTAGGCCATCCAATTGCATATGCATCAATGTAATTGACTTTGACTGAACTAAAATGGAATCAAATTAAAAAAGAGCTAAGAGTGGTAGTTTTTGGTGCTGAGCACTTTCACAGATATGTGTATGGTATGTCATTCTTAGCAGAGACAGATCATAAACCCTTGATAAAAATTCTGAATAAACCCCTAGAAAATGATGTATTGACTGTGCAATCATGATTGCACTCTATAGTAAGTAAAGAGTGAAGAATTGAAAATGTTGAATACACTAAGACGTGCAATGTACCACCAGTCACTCATTTGTGGGAGACAATCTAATTTATGTAATTGATTTATTACTAACACTTCAGATGAGTGATGTAGAAATTGCTGAACTAAAAACTGAAACTGCTAATGGCTGAATTAGTGTAAGTTCTAGAACAGGGCTGGCCTGAAAAACCACTGTCTATTACCAGATGATATTAGGAGTTTCTGGAACCACAAGGATGTCCAGGGAGTACTATTCAAAGGCCACAAAATTGTTGTTCAATAAGACAACAAATGCTTAATTATATACACAAGTCATATTTAGCTCACTGTGCTTAAAGAGAGCAATAGAATTAATGTATTGGCCTGGGACATCAGCAGACATCATTGAAGTGATTGACAAATATGATACCTGTATGCGGCACCAAAGAAACCAGCACAAGGAGACAATTGAATTGGTACCAGTATAGTCAAATGTCAGGACAGAGTTGTTTCAGTACAAGAACTTTCAGTTTCTCCTTTTTTGTGGACTACTACAGTGGGTTGTTGAATAAAATAAAGTGCCATGTACAATAAAGCCAAACAGTCATAAATCACTGTAACTCTCAATTTGTGAGACATGGTATTCCAGTGAAACTTGCTACAGACAATGAGCTGCAATTTAGCAGCTAGTTGTTCAAAGATTCCTCCAACACTTAGCAGTTTGAGCACAGAACATCCAGCATCCCCATATCTACAATCTAACAATGTCAGAGAAAGCAGTTGTGATTTTGACATCACTGCTGGTGAAAGTAGACAATCCATACCTCTTTCCCTTTTAGACTACAAGAATACAAGTCAGAGCATATACCTTCTGTAGTTTGGCTAGTTGGTTGAAAAACTATAACCTTACTGACTACCACTAATCTTCAGTTGAAACCTGGTATATCTGAGTGCTTGCAGCCTTATCTAATGGCAGGGAGTGCAAAAGCTACAATGTATTTTGACAGATAAGCCAAATATATGTCCCCATTAAAGAGACAGGAAATTTTGCAAATGACTGCCAATGAGCATTGTTGGGTACCTGTAAAAGTGACCGGAGGGTCAGTAAAAGAAGTTATATCATAAGTAACAGTCAGAAAAGTTACCAACGAAACAGAAAGCACCTCCACAATTCAGTGGATGTAGAAGTAACCTGGATTTAGCAGACAGCAGTGTTGATGAGTCTAACAAAGTTCCTGATCTTGGTAACAATGCAGCATGAATGAGTAAGTCAATAAACACTTGTAGAAAATAACAGGGGTTGTTATTACAAAGATAACAACAATAAGTAGTAATTATATATATATATATATATCATCGTCATCGTCATCATCATTGTTTTACGTCCGTTTTCCATGCTGGAATGGGTTGGATGGGTGATTTCGGCCCGCATCAATTCCTCATTGGAGTCACCACTCTCCTAGACTGGTCAGCAGCCCACGTCTCGCTTGTATGTTTCATTTGGCTTGGTTTCTACAGCTGGATGCCCTTCCTATCACCAACCAATTTACAGAGTGTACTGGGTGCGTTTTATCGTGACACCTACACTAGAAAGGTTGTCATGCCCATGGCACAACTAGA
>JAOPJM010366851.1:0-11555 GCA_027124095.1 Muusoctopus leioderma | reverse complement strand
TTATTATTATTATTATTATTATTATTATTATTATTATTATTATTATTATTATTATTATTATTATTATTATTAGGCGGTGAATTGGCAGAGTCGTTGGCATGTCGGACAGAATACCTTGCGGTGTTCGTTCTGGCTTACTACGCTCTGAGTTCAAAACCTGCCGAGGTCAACTTTGCCTTTCATCCTTCCGGTGTCGATAAAATAAAGTACCAGTCAAGTACTGGGGATGTTGGCTTTGTGCCTAAATTAGAAACAATTATTGCCGTTGTTGTTGTTGCTGTTGTTGTTGTTATTCCTGATATCGCTGTTGTTATTATTGTTATTGTCGTTGTTCTTATAATTTTTTTTATTATTAAATAGTTTGAAAATTCCTCTTGATTATTTTCATTTTACTCTGAATCTTAGCAGATAATTTAACCAATAACTTTACTAAGTGTTGCGTGTTTGTTTCCCTGAGACATTTGCATCATTCACTGGTGTCTAGCTGTCTGTAAAGTTTTTCTTTCTTGCCAAATGGTTCTTGTGAAATAGACCTTAGTGTGTAGTTTGTGAAACCTGGCCGAATGCGCGTAGCACAGTTCACTATCTTGATGAAAATATAGTTCCTTGCCAACTTTTGTGTAATCACGTTATTGACAGTCTGTTGGTCAGAGACGGAGCAATTATAGCTTAATGATTCGCTTTGATACATACATGTTTAAAGGAAACAGTCTATTATACACTGGCAATACTGGCTATAATGCCAGCCATACATGTCTACCACACTACATACATTGATTATGATGGATAATGCTTCTATAAGTGACAGTTATTTCTCTTTTCAGTATCTTTCTTTCTCAATATATGTTGATCTGCGCATAAAGGGCAGTGCTCGTTTCTATTTCAGTTCACAACGGAGGAAGATAGTAGATAGCTTGAGGGTTTTGATTCAGAAAATATTCAGTTTCATATCTATAGGTTTAACCGTTGGCAACAAAATATGATCAAGGAGAAACATTCAAGAAGGTTAAATTTCTGAGAACGATGAAAATTGTAAAATTAAACACAAGGACTGGAGAATAAATAGAGTCGAATTGATATTATATTGCAATTGAGTTGAAATTTGAGAAGGTCGACATCGTATTATAGTCAATAAATATACCAGAGAGAAAACGCAGTGTATTTGAAGACCATTAAACAGCTACAATAGAACAAAAATAGTTGACCCAGGTCAGCTATTATCGAGTTGACCTATGATCAAAAGCTTTGAACCTAATTTTACACCGTATTTTTGCGCAATATATTTTTCCCTTGTTAAGACAATTATGTTTCCTTTGTTAAGATGATTAAGTCGTATTTCCGGAAGAGTTAGCAAATATTTCTAGCAGATCGGATAACCACGTAGAGACATCGTCGTTGGCTCGTAAAATATGTAAGTAGTATTTTATTCTAGTGCGCATATAGGCGTTGCAGTCGATCAACAGCTATTCGGAGTTTAATTGTTTCTAGCTTCGAAGTATAAATCTCATCATTTGCAACACAGTCTAGCCTATATGACAATGCAATATGTTACATGCGTAGTCGTTATGAAAGATCGTGAGACATTATCTAAAGAATATGAAGATGATAGTTTTGTTAGGTACATATCCAAGAGATCTGTAGTTTTGTAGGCTCTTCTTCGTAGGATACATAATGTCTTCATGTGTAACGTACGATAGAGATTGTCTCTGTTTAAATAGGTGTATGTGGAGTATTTTGCAATGCTGGATGAGTATTTATAATTAACACGTATTCCAACGAGTAGGTATCGAACAATTTCCAAAAACTAAAGAAATTTAATGATTAAGAAATTCCTAATGAGAAACTTTCAATAAATAATGTGAAGAGAAATGAAAGGCTAATGTCCAAACGGAAACCGCGTATACATTATTGAAAATTGATAAATTAAATGATGATTTGCACATTAAATGAGTTTAATTGTTTTCAAAATTAGCGCTTTTCGAAATATGTCAAATTAAGTATAGTACTTGAAGCGTAAAGTAACATTTCAGCAAAAATACATTTCTTTATTGGATATTTTTTTAACTGGATTTGGGTATATTATTTTGGGAAAAAACCAATAATAGCAGTGGTATACGCATCGTAATCCAGTACACACACACACACACACACACACACATACACACACACACACACACACACACAAACACACACACATATATATATATATAACCTTTTGTATTAACTGACATAGGTAATTCAAATTGCACATGTTGCTAGAGTAACTCTTCCTCTATTCAAAGGTACTACTCAACACAGTCTCTATCACAAGCGATGCATTTGTGCCATCGTTGAACCCAGCTCCCGAATCCGCTTTGAGGTGTACGCTGTTGTACCCACTGTTTCGGAGACACTTTCCCCTCGTCTGTGTCATCAAATAGTTGTCCCCGAAGACTGTCCGTCATTGGACCGAACAGGTAGCGGTCGGAAGGCACTAGATCCGGGCTATATGGTTAATGGGGGGAATCTGGCCAGCCCAATTTTCCGATTGTCTGATTTGTTGCCAAAGATGTGTGTCAACTGCCGAGGTACCCACTTTGCACACACTTTCCGATACCCAAAGTCTTCCACCATCTTATGTAATGCATTGTGAGCACAGTCCAGTTGTGCAGCAAGCTCACGGATTGTGACTCGTCTGTCCGCGCGAATCAATTCGTCCACTCACTGGCGATTCGTGTCAATGGTCGCAGTTGATGGTCTCCCACTGCGTGGTTTGTCTTCAATGGTGATTTCCCCTTCTTTAAACTTCTTCATCCATCTGTGCACATTGCTCTTGTCAATGGTGTCTTCTTCGTAAACAAGCTGTAGCCTTTTGTGGATGTCGGACAGCTTGCACCCCTCCTTCGTCAAGAACTCAATGACGGCCCGTTGCCTCTACTTGAAACCCATTATTTGGCTGCAATGAAGAAGAACAGGAAGAAGAGTTACTATAGAGGAAGATTTACTCTACCAACATAAGCAATTTAAACGACCTATGTCAGTTAATAAAAAAGTTATGCCCAATTTTGCATTACTTTCGGTACAACTCGCGTATATAAAATATTAGAACAATATTTCAGTACTACTGTTTAAACAAGTTAAATGAATTAAGAAAGGCATACCCTTCAGATTTATGTTACAATTTATTTCACTAACTTTCCATAATAAATTGTATATATAACTGATATTTCGGCATAAAATCCCTATCCGTAGCTTGAAACGGGTTTACAGGACTCCAGATTGTCTACGCGTTTCACTCTATTATTAAAATCGTAGTATAAATATCGTACCTTCTTCATTTCGCGAATATTTGCGTGCAGAACACTCTAACAGGCTTCCATGGAAATATGTCTCTGACAGCGTACAACAACCTCTTCCAGTGTGGAGCAAGAATCTCGTCGAAGTCTTAAGCTATCCTGATGTAATTTTAGCAGTAGGAATTTAGTTTT
Source organism: Muusoctopus leioderma (assembly GCA_027124095.1). NCBI lineage: Eukaryota > Metazoa > Mollusca > Cephalopoda > Octopoda > Octopodidae > Muusoctopus > Muusoctopus leioderma. The sequence goes on along the minus strand of JAOPJM010366851.1, from coordinate 8,088 downwards.
TCTTCCACATCTCTCCTCATATCGTGGTTCCTCGTCTTGCTGAACGAATGCATGTAGTTAGAATAAAATAGTTGGAGTATATTTAAGAAGAACTGTTTATATATGTTAAATGAATTAGGAAATCCATACAGTACGCGAGGAGAGGGGTGGAAGAAAAACAAAATCCCTACGGCTATCATTACCTTATGATAGTTAGAGACTTCGACAAGATTCGCGCCCTACACTGAGAAGTTGTAAGCTGTCAGTGCTATATTTGCAAAAGAGCATGCTAGAGATTTTGTGCTGAAGAAAGTTCGTCAAACGAACAAGGCATAATGGCAATACTACGATTTTAACGTCAGAGTGAAGTTGGTAGAATATCTGAAATCCTGTACAAATCTTTTACCTAAGGGTAGGGTATTTTATGTCAATATCTCAAATATATATACAATTTATTAGGGAAACAGAGTAAAATAATTCGTAACACAAATCTGTAACGTATAGCTTTCTTAATTTATTTAACTTTTATAAATAGTACTTCTGAAATATGCTGCAAACATTTTATTTTAACTATTTGTATTCATTCAGCCAGACGAGGAGCCACGAGACGAGAAGAGGTTTGGAAGGAAACAACTACTACTGCTAACATTACATCAGAACTAGAAACTTCAGCGAGATTCTCGCTCCAAATCGGAAAAAAAGCTATACGCTATTAGTGCCGTATTTGCAAGAGAGCATGTTAGGGTTTTTTGTGCTCACGAAAATTAGCCAAACGAAGAAGGCACGATGGCTATACTATGATTTTTAACGTCAGAGCGAAGTCTGTAAAACATATGAATATAGTAATCATTTCTCAAACTAATTGTATACTGAAATGTCAGCTATACATATAATTTATTATGGAAAGTAAACTAAATTGCAACACAAATCTGTACAGTATGGTTTTCATACTTCTCCCCCCCCCTCATATATATATATATATATATATACGGAATATATTCTTTTTTCCGAGTATGTACGGGAGACACTGTTGATGCGACTGTGGGTATGATATTTTGGACCTCAAATCGATATTAAATTCAGTAGGAACTGTAGTTGATAGTACAGAGTAAATCGTTCACATTTTGAACCACTATTTGTCACGCATACTCATATGTATTAACCCATACTACTACATATTTATAACGTGACGGTGTTTGTGTGTCAATAATTCTTATGATTACAATCATCAATACCATCACTGTCATAAACAAACAATAACCGCATCGATTACCCGCTGTAGTGATTTCACTTGCGTTACTAATATCTTTAGAAAAGACAAAATAGACAAATAGCCCCAGATTCCTCTTTCCTCGTGGAATCAGTAATGAAATCAATAATGATAATTCCTCTTTGACAGATACCAAATGATACGAAAAGTCAGACAATTTTCAAATTTACACACACAGATATTGATTAATAAACTAGTTCTGCCAATCTATCTATAATATACCGTTTTCCAAAAGTCTTCTGCGACACTCTGTGAAGCCATTCTATGATTGCCATTTTTAAAATTTTATTTCACTGAAGTCATCCTTTTGAATAATTTAGGTTTAGTTACGTTCATACGTTTTCGTATTTATAAAACCAGCCATTTTGTCCTGCAATTCTGTCATTCACCATTCTTCAGGAATTGAAAGCATAGACCAATGTTTATGCTGCAGAAAGCTTTAAGAACTCACCCGAGGGCATAGTTGATATTCGATATATGGCAGGCTCGATCGAAGTGTTTTTCCACTGAAAAAACGTCGTCTTCTGGGTATGTCACCCTTATTTTGTTTAAACATTGGAAGGCTCTTAATGGAGATTAAAAGATTAGAAATAAATTTCACAAAATTAATCTACATGCTGAGGGAAAGTATGATCTTTGTTAATAGGTAAGATGACTGCTACTGACATGTTTTGGTCGTATTGGATCTCGTCAGCAAAGCATAGCCAACTTCGAGCCTGTTTTATAAGACGACAGAAATTTTACAAATAAATTTTACATTTCGTTGAGAGCCTCTAACAATTACCGCTGTGTTTCTGTTTTATTTCTCCAACTAAAAGGCGAATTTCAATTAACTGATAATTGTTTGCATACGTCATTCAGTACATCACATTTTTCTTGATTTATCTAAATTTATACCACTGGCTCCCTTCAGTTATTTACCTTAGCTCATTATACTTTTCAATTATGCAATTTTTTACTGGACAAAAATCTTATTAATTGATATAAAATCTCTGTCGACTGATCAAGGAAACTGTAGCTTGGTTATGCTTTACTGAGGAGGTCCAGTAAGACTAAAACCTGTCTGTAGCTGTTACTCTGACTGCTAACAATGATCAGATACCCACCTAAGCATTTAAATTAATTTTGTGAAATAAATTCTTAGTTTCTTAAAATTATCTCCTCTTTTCTTTGGTAGTCGCCAACAATTACTCGTAGATTTGTGTTTTCTTTCTCCAGCTAAGAAGCAAATTTCAATTAATAGAGAATTTGTTAGTGCATCATTCAGTACATCACCACTTAGCTGATTTAACTGTTTTAAGTAACCGTAGCCTATAGAGGACGCACCTTCCCCTACCACTTGATATTTTCTCGCTATCTACCAAAAATAAATTTTATGAAATCCTAAATCAAGTATTAAAGTTTTGATGCAGTTTTCAACTATTTGTTCTCTTGACTTTTGGTTTTCAATACTCACGAACATCAAATGAAAATAGAGGAAAAACGTCATTGTACTGTAGAAGACATGTAAATCTAAGATGTATTTTCGTTTTAGTACGTTCTAATATCCACAATATGGCAGTGCTCTTAGGTTGAAATGACAGGGTTTTACGTTCTCGGTGTCTGCACTGTGCACAGCAGATGTTGAGACGGTGGGCTTGAAAGTGGGGTGAGTTCAGGAAGAGATTGTCTGTTCATGCGTGCGTGTTGGTGTGTGTGTGTGTGTGTGTGTGTATGTGTGTGTGTGTGTATATGTGTCTGTGTATGTGTCTGTGTGTGTGTGTGTGTGTGTGTGTGTACTTGCGTGCATGCAAAGTGGAATTAAAAGCAAAGCGGGAGCATGCTATCGAGGCTTTACAGAGCCATCTTAGGTGAGATGTGGATCTTATGACTCTACAAATTTTGTAGAGATCCTTCTACTAAATGCTTGCCAGCAATTTTGAACTTGAGAGTCCTTGCAGTCCGCGAGATGTACACACAAGGCATCCTTTTTTCTTCGTATTCATATTGCACGAGCTGCGTTAGTGAAAAATGCACCTCCCAGTTTGTGACTGTGGGCGATTTATATCGGGATTATAAGACAGCATTATTCGCTTACACAGCAGTAGCGCAGTTGCCGGTAAACCTCTGAGAGAATTTAGGGCTATGAGCTTTGGTTGTGAGGGGTGTAGAGGGGACATACCAAAGCGTGGTTTAAGTCCCTGTTTAGCTGTCACAGATGGTCATATGGGAATTATATTTTCTGCTATCGATAGTTCACATAGAATTGAAGCAAATCCAAGCAATTAGCTGACTTTTCGGAGAGTCAGTGTGTCGGTCAAGGATACGAGTAGATAAGGTGACTAATTGGTGTAAAGAATTTAAATTTGGATCTACTGGCAGTATCAATATGTGAGGACTGAGAGAGTCAGGAGAAATTTTCTTCATTGAAGTCACTTCATTTAGGGGTAAAATGTGACAGATGGTTTCAATGCAATACAAGAGATAGTAAAACAGCTATTGGTGGTTGAACCTCAAAATGCAATACAAACAAATTATAAATAAAGAGAAACTTTCAGCTCGAGTAACTCATATACTACAGTTGTAAACATTGTGGTGAGAAAGATAAGTGATGGTAGACGTGGATTCCACGTAAACGTAGTTATCATTTTGGGTAGAAGTTTAACTAAGTGTGTAGCTTAAATAGGGTAGTAATAATGGAAGGTGAAGATTTGTGTTTCGGAAGGAAATAAAATATGTGCAAGCATGATTTATATGGTTGAAGTTCACAGAGTCTGGTAAAGAAAAGAGAAGAGAGAAGTGTCCAGCAGATTGTTTTGCATCCGGTTACATACAAGTTATGTAGGTGAAATAACATTTAAGGATTAAACAGCTAAACTATATTTCAAACTTGCGGTGAATGTCGAGGGAGACTTATATTCTTTTTCCCGAGTAAGTAAGGGGACACTGTTGATGCGTAAAATGCCTGTCAAACCGTTAGCGAGAAAATCGGGGAATATACTCAATCGTACACTTGTAAGTGCGTGTAAGATAAAGTATTAGATTAAAATAGTCTAGGATGCCATCCACATGATAATTAAATAGTTATGTATGTGAAAACATATTTAATCATTAACAAAATAAAACATATTCTTATATGCGGAACACGTCTGAAGTCTACCGTACTTGCCGATGGAAATAACACAAAAAAAAACAAAAAAAAAACATGTCAGACAAATATTTTTTTTTCTTTTACAACATATATGTAAATCTATGATGTAAAAGCAAACATTAGCTGTTTAATATTGTAAACATTTAACATGTTTTTACATACATAGCTATCTAATTATCATGCAGACGGCGTCAAAGACAAATTAAATCTGCCACACTTTTATACTTTGACGTAAATGTAAAACAAGGAGAGATGTTGTTGTTGTTGATATTGTTTAACATCAGGTCAGCCTTGACCGAGCAGACCTATGATCAAATGAATTCCAATCATGGTCACCCCATCTATTTAGGCAGTGAACAACATTATCTAATTATGTCCTTCCTTTTTTTTATAGAGGGTAAAGTGTGATTTGAGTGAGATTTGGTTGCTATTGCTAGTAAATTGAGCGAGCACGTAAAGGCTCCCAGGAGATTGCTCGATGGAGGATAGGAAGAGGGTAAAAAGGCTCAATGATTGCCACTATCCATTACACCGATCCCTAATTGTATCCCAACTGGCAGTAAAAGGCCTTCAGTTCTCGAGTGAGCCTCTCAAAGAAACCACTGCACTTGTCACATACTAAGACAGGAAAGCAGATGAGATTGTGTGCTAACTGATAGGGAAGCCGCTCAAGGTGTTATCCGCAGGATTTAGATAACTGTAACGTCTGCTGGTAGGCCTCACTTTAGAAACATTTTCCATCGGTACTGTATGACAATCAGTGGTGTTATCTAGAAGCTGTGTTAAGAAAAACAAAGAAAAAAGAGAAAACCAATAAACAAAATACATGCGGCTGGCGGCGAATTCGCAGAGTCGTTAGAGCGTCGGATGGATTGCCTGAGTACAAATCCCGCCGAGGTCAATTTTGCCCTTCATCCTTTCGGGTGTAGATAAATAAAGTACCAGTCCAAGGCGGTGGACTGTCGGAATCACCAGAGTGTCGGACGTATTTTTTCCAGCTCTTTGCGTTCTGAGTTCAAATCCTGTCGTGGGCCACATGGGTGGTAGGCTTAATTCGTCACCCAGTTTAACAACACCACATGTGTTTTGGGTGCATTTAGGGGAGTTCACTCTGTTGCGAGCATTCGGGTTAGGTCTGCAGGCTGAGGATACTTTTCTCCTTCCCTCCCATCAGTCTCGGAGGTCTTATAAAAGGGTAATGGACACTGCCCTTCCCTCCTGACTAACCGATAAACCAAGTATTTTTCATAGCTTTAGCGTAAGTTATAGAATAGCGTAAGTTATAGGATAGCGTAAGTTATAGAAACGTTGATGAATTAGAAGCGGAGCAGTATGTCAGTCAAGTAGGGCTCGGATGAGAAATGAATATACATGTATATTGTGTCATATCTATATGTAATAGGCTCGCTGGGAAATTAGGTCTTACGGTCTATGGTCTAACCACAGGGCTTTTTGGTAGCTGGGAATGAGGATCGAACTAGTTTTATCTTTCTTAAGACGCATCAGAATTTGTTCACCTCTCCCTCCCAACCTACTGTACGGTAGTAGCGGTAAGCTACTTATTCAAATGTAAGCGAGATCGTGAATGACACAATTCATTTACAGAATGATATAAGGTTGACATTATTTACTAGTGTACCAATACAGTGTGGATTATGGATAAATATGAATTTGAAATCTCATCCATATGTATTTAGTTTCACAGTGAAATTAGGCCCCATGGTTAGAACGTGGTTTGGCAGCTTGGAAGGCAGAAGTAAGTACATCTTGATAAACCTTAAAAAAGACGAAACTAGTTGGCTCGATCCTCATGCCAAACTAACGAAAATCTCTGTGATCTAACCATGGGTCATAATTTCACAGCAAGCTAAATACATATGGAACGGATATGACTCCTTATACATATTTATTCATAACTTACACTGTGTTGCTACTCTAGTTATTCATGGGATGGGAGATGGATAACAGTAAATAGAAGCTATTATCTTGGTTACGTAGTGAACACTTATGGGCAATAAATACATTTCGAATCTCATTGGACCTAAGTTCGCTGTTGTTTAGCCTTAAGGCAACCCTGATCAAAGCATACATATGGTCGGTAAAAAGTGTCCCACCCATGACCATCCCGTCTTATTTTAAATCACGGCATTTATTTTCTGAAGACGATGTGATATGAGAGATATTTGTCCACTATTTCTAGTAGGTTTACTGACCACGTAGAGCTCCCCTGGTTAGCTCATGGGGCCCAAATTAAACTGAATATGGAAATAACCTAACTGCGTCAGGTGAATGGGAGGAGAGGGATCTTAGAAACCCAATCACAAAATCCATATTTACAACGGGTCATTTAGTTTTCAATATAGAAGATTTTACTAAAACAGTTCGTCAGTTTGGACAAATTCGTATGGCGTGGAAGAAAAAGAATCTGACGTTTCGGCACTATACATTCATCTGGGAGAGAGAAAACATTTTTTTTTTCATTAGAAATACTATTTTCTTTCTCAGACGAAGGGACAATTTCGAATCGTCAAATTTCGTAGTTCCTTCTACGACATACGAGGTTATCCAAACTCAAGAATCTCTCTGTATAATTTTTGCAGGAGCACACCACCACCAATTTCTTCGCACTCTTTTTTTTTCTCTTTTATCTATTTTAGAAATATATTAATTGCATTTATCTTACAGGCATTCTCAATAAAATAAGTCTCTATTATAAACATTTTTCCATTACTCATCTTAATTGTTTTGCTAAAATTATTCTCCTTTATAATCTACGTGACATATGTTCAAACATGCCCCTCCTGCACATATTACTATTCAAATCCAACTTACATATCACAAAGATTGCTCACACGTACTACCAGCACGCATCTTACTACCTAACAAGTTCAGGTAAGAAAAAGATTCAATATAACTCTGCTTGAAGAGGTTCAGGATATCTAAATAAACAATAATATAGTTATTTAAGAAGCTTACATAAATAACTTTTTTTTATCTGAAATCAAAAGCAACCAGGTTACAATCATTGTTCCCCCCCCCCACTTCGTCATCGATTAAATCACAATAAAATCATGGGTTGCTACGATTGACAATGAATATCTCCACCCTTTCAAGCAACATTTATACTCTCATTTAAAAAGAAATCAATAATGAGATATAATGTTTATAAAAGATAGTAATAGGTTATTTCCCTAATCAGTATATTATTTATGTTTTATATTCATTCACATCAATATGTAAACTATCTTTTATTTGTGTTTATATTTACGTTTATGTAAATTTACCGATTGTAAATCTATAAAAAAACACCATGACACATCAAGTGGCGATGTTAAAAAAATATTTATTCCTAATAATTGATCTATTGACAAGTAATTATATATATATATATATGTACAGGAATAAAGTTTTAATGCTTCATTGAATTGTTCATTCATATATATATATATATAAGTGTGTCTGTGTCTGTATATATATATATATAAGTGTGTCTGTGTCTGTATATATATATATATGTATATATATATATACATACAATGATTGGAAATCAATAAACGTAAACGCTTCGGTTTATGATGTCAAACTGAATATGTGTTCCTGATAATTGATGTCTCATGACTAATTTTCGTTCAAAATTAAGCAAACGTATACTACTGCCACATTATCAAATATATATGTATACACACACACATACACACAAACACACACA
>JAOPJM010366542.1:0-11556 GCA_027124095.1 Muusoctopus leioderma | reverse complement strand
CGGCGGGATTTGAACTCAGAGCGCAATGAGACAGAAAGAATACCGTAAGGTATTCTGTCCGACACGCTAACGACTCTGCCAATTCGAATGATATTTCTCTGGCTAAAAACCAGTTAAAATACAAAATTTAAAACAAAGAAACTGCACAGTATAGCGATCTTAATAATTCTACACATTAAATTTAATGATTTTATACAGGAAATTTTTTCTTTTTAATTGTTCGCCAGCCACCAAACGAAATGAAACTAGCTGCTGTTGCCAAAAGTGAAAGTGATGTCCTAAAAACAACGACCGTCTTATAATGAATTTGTATTCATTTACTCTTACTATATCTAATAATTAATATTTATAGTTTCAGTCTGGAGAGGCACAGCCTAACTTTCCCTATTCAGATGTAGTATAATATAATATGTGTTTGCAATATGAGATAAGCATGACCATTACACGAGTTCATTTTCCCCTTCACACACACACACGTGTATGTAGACGGATGGGTGGATGGACGGGCAGACAGATAGACATACAAATTGGCAGAATCGTTAGAGCGTCGAATAGAATGCTTTTCGGCTCTCTGCGCTTTGAGTTCAAATCCCGCTGCCGAGGTCAACTTTACCTTTCATCCTTTCGAGGTAGATAAATAAAGTACTAGTCCAATACTGGTGTAGATTTCTCTCCCCTTCTCTCTTTCTGGGAGAAATCGGCTGTGGTCAGACCTGGAGACAGATGGGCTCTGCCAGGTTTTAAAATGACCAAAATGAGCCCATACGACTTTTCCGGGAGTTTAGGACACAAATAAGGAAGATAGATAGATATGAGAAGCGGAAATGAGCTCGTGTGATGTTCATGCTTATTTCAAGGATACTGACAACAAAATTGACGTGAAATGGGACTTTCAAGGGTGGAAGTGGAAACAATGGATCACATCAACGTGTAATCTTCTCTTCAACGTGCTTTGTAAGATTAAGTTTGTAAACTTCCGGACACGTCGTCTAGGCAACGGGTCATCTAGGACAACGAAATGGATTGTGGGTTGATATAAGCTACTGCAGAATGCCTTAGCGAGAGCCAATCAGAGGGCGAGCTTGGACGAATCAGAGTTGAGCATTGAGCGTCACTGGTTTCTACGGTAGATGGTATTGAAATTGGGTGGGTGGTTCGATAACTTAGCTTTTTATTTTTATATACATATAATATATCCCAAGATTACTTATATATAAAAAAAAAACAACCCTTTGATAGTACGGACTTATCTCTGCTATAAGTTTGAATAGATGGTCTTCAGTCACACGTGCGATTATATATATAATATACACACATATCTGTATTCCGTGTGATTTGCCAAGCAACGATTACCAAAGCGATATAACAACATTTCGAGTAATACATTTTTCTTTTCTTTTAATTCATGTTTTTAAGAAATATTTTAATTGTCAGCTTGTATATTAAGTACAGGAATTTTGACGATAAAAAAAAAACAAAAAAACAACTTGTCAGCGAAGCGAACGAAACACATGAGCAAGTTATAATCATATAGTAATTCACTTCAGTTTTACGTAATCTATAGTCTTATTACAGATTATAAACAATTAATAACATAAAACAAAAATGTTGCTTTATGTTTTATTTTAATGCCACTAATCAATTATGTGAACGGAACAGATTAGCATCATTGTCCTTCCCTGTTATGAAAATGCGCAATAGACCTAATCTATAAGGTGGAGTAACTTATATGCGTGTTTCTTGCTGAGGTACCGATTCAATGTTTGGAAATTGTATATATAATCAACTGAGTCGTACGTCTCCGAGTATACTGCTGGTTACTACTTGTATTAGCCACTCTACAGGAATGATGTAATGTCGTGTCAGTAACTGGCGGGACTTGAACTCATTACCGAGACGGTATTATATTGAATACTGCGCTGTATTTAAGCCCAACCCTCTGGAGATTTTAGTATTTAAAAAAGAAAAAAAAAACTTTACTCGAAAATATCTTTTTAATATAATTCCATTCACGTCTAGGATGCTTTATTGGAATATCAAATCGACTGTAGTGCTTCTCTTGCCTGGTACTTTATTTTATCAATCCCTGAAGGATGAAAGGCAAAGTTGACCTCAGCGGGAATTGAACTCAGAATGTGAACGACCGTAACAAAATAGTACCGCAAGACATTTTGTCCAATGCTTTAACGATTCTGCCAATTTTTTTTTTTTTTTTTTTTTCATTCATTGTACATTTAAAGCTACCTCAGTATATTACAGATATTTGGGCTGTGAAAATGCTTGGTACTCGAAATGCATCACACTATTTAGTTCCGTTCATTCAAGTTCAAATCCTGCTGGTGACCAAGTTTAATGATTCTTCAGACGGGCGACAACATAATTAAGTACCAGAGAGAATACGAATTACGTCAAATATATACACTTTACGTTTTTAAAGATTGGCCCTTCTCCTGAGGAAAATGCCAAGTTGTGATGTTAATTACTTTCTAGAAATATAAGTGTGAAAAGTTTTTGTCTCCATTTTATCCATAGTCTAGAATATCTCTTTTCCTATTTAAAGAAATGGTGGGGGGATAAAGAAAAATTAGTAATAACCTTGTATAATTCGAAAATTTTATATTTAATTGGCCTTTTATATTTATATGTGCGTTTATTTATCATTTTTTTTTTTTTTTTCGTTTCTAGGAAATTTAAGAAAAAGAAAACCAGCAAGAGAAAATTTTCAACTGCCTACATTCGATAAATCTTTCGACTGTGATATTTTTTAAATCGTATATAGCGTACTTATTTTGCCACTAACTTCGGTTTGTGAAGAGCTAAACGAAGAAAAAACCCCAAAAGGTAAGCTTTTTCTCTCTACCATTGACTTTCTGTTCTTATAAAAAGATACGTGAGTAGTCCTGAAGTTTGTTTTGTTTATCTCGAACTTTAACAATTGCTAGAGATTAAGTACCCATTCAGAATTAAGAAATTCGATTTTCGTTACCAAATTAAGAATATAAATCTTAAGCATTATATAGTGGTAGGTTGCCCAGACACGCAGAGATTAACAGCACAAAGCGCGCGCTGCTAAAGCTTGGAGTTCCTAACATTCTGGAGCTAGTGGGCCTTGATCGTGGTGACGGTCGCTGATCAGATGGAATGGCAAGATTCCATGGGAACCAAGGGAAGTATCTGACTTGGGACGCAACAATCGTAGACACTTTTGCTCGATCTTACATGGTTGAATATGCAATAGACCCTGGTTCCGCCGCTTTGCATGCTGAAGAAATGAAATCTAGAAATTATTGTAATCTACCCAGTCATTATATGTTTGAAACTAGCGCGAGTTGTAGAACGTCCACTTCCAAGTTTATTTCGAAATTGGGTTTGAAATTGTCGGAGGGCACTGGGTGAGCCCTGCATGGCTGCCTCAGAAAATTTCAATTGCGATCATGAAAGTCAACTCTGCAAGCGGGGTTTCTTGCGCCTGCTGCTATTGTATTATTTATAAGTTACGTTCTGTATATTTAATTATTTGTACAGATTGATTTACTTTGCCAGAAAATTATATATATATATCGATTGATTCCCAGGCTTGTAAATTCATTGCATAACTCGGCACTACTAGTGTCAAGTCCTTAAAGACTACTCACTCACATCTGTTGCTGCATGACTGAGAAAAAGTTGTCGAACTCCGAAATTGGGCTGGGTGGGGGTGGGAGAACATCCGAGCAAAAATTAAAGATTGGCGATCAACGTAACGAAATAAAACCTGTATTTTCGAAAACGTACTGTATAGTGTACAAAGGAATATTAATAATTGGTAATGATATTATTATTATTTTTTCCATTTTTAAATTGGTTCGATTTTACAAACCATAGTATATAAGACTTATATGCTTGTTGCGAGATCCAATTGGAAAAAGAAAGAAGAAAGAAAAAAAAACTATTACACTATTAAACCATTAAGCGTCAAGAACAGTTATAAAGACATTTTAGACTGGAAAAATTATTAAAAAAACAGCTACAATTGTTCAAACCATAAATTTGCATTTATTAAGATTCAAACAGGATATAGCGAAGAATAAAATCAACTAGTGTCAGTTCGGTTCCCACCTTTCGCTTTTATTTTTTTGTTTTTGTTTTTTGTTTTATGTTATATTATTTCTTTTCTTTAACCATCCTCGTCTAGTCATTGTGTGTAATATATATATATATATATATAATCGCCAACAGATAGCTGTAAAATATATAGATCTTATTCGATTTTTCCGTGTAAATCTTGATCGCGCAAACCTATGAACAAAAGCCTTACAGCTGTGACCAGCCCTTTTGGGGAGGGGCCGTATTGAGAAAGACTACATTATCTAATGTAGTAGCCTTAACTCTTTGTTTTAATACGTTGGTTATGATTTGAGGGAGATTTGGCTGCTATTTCTAGCAGGTCGAGCGACCACGTAGAAGCTCCCTCGTTTGCTCGAGGTAAACATTAAAATGTAAACAACGTCACGCCTGTTAACATAATAAAACTGCATCTCTAAAATTATTGATTTTAAAGTTCTTATCACTAATTATCAATACTACAATTTAGAGTATATAATGATACATGTAATATTTAGAGTATATGTAATATGTAATATTGATGCTTGTACGTAACACGTCAGTCAGCACTTTTTCTTTTGCCTATCTTTCTTTGTCTGCCTCCCTCCCTCCTTCTTTCTGCCTGCTTCTCTCTCACGCTCTTTCTTTGTTTTTGCCTGCCCATTCCCTCCCTCTTTCTTTCTACCTGCCTGCCTGCCTCTCTTGCTTTGTTTTCTATCTGCCTGCCTGTCTCTTTCTTTCAGTCTACCTGTCTCTTTTGGTCTCCCCCGCCTCTGCCTACCTGCTCCTTCCCCTTCTCTCTCTCTCTCTCTCTCTCTCTACCTGTACTAAATTGGCTGCCAAACATTCTTCCAGTCGTGCTTTCCTTCAGATCACATGAGGCAGAATTTTTTTTTTTGGGGGGGGGTAGAGTGGTTTCTTTCATCTGAACAACCCGAGTCACTGGCTTCCCCAAACTTTAGCTGGCCAATTTAGTAGCGTACCTAAAGTAATAGACAGTCTTTGTAACCAAACACTGACGATTGAAGGCAGCATTTAACTAAAACTCCCTTTCTTTCCATAGTGGCCTAGTGGTTAGGTGATTGGACTCACAATTGTAAGGTCGTTGATTCGATACCCAGACTGTCCATGAGCAAAGCACTGTATTTCACTTTGCTGCAGTCTATTCAGCTGAAAATGAGTAGCAGCTGGGGGGGGGGTTAACCCTGTGACGAACTAGCGTCCTGTTCAGGGTGGAAGTCTTGCACTCTCAGTCGCTTAACACCATGGAAAACGGGATAAGCTCTGGGCTCGAGAAAGACTTTAACCACTTGACCATCTAATTTATTTTTAAAAACTTAGTAAAAATAGAACATGTGGAGCCCGAGATAATTCAGGCAAATTCGTTAAGTGGTTAACTAACCTTTCTTTCCATAGACTGTGAACCATTGACCCACGACTAAGTATGACTACTCCCACAGGGACCTGGCATCTGGGAAATTAAAACTGAGTCATGAAGAGAAGGTGCACACTGTAGGGAACCCCTCATCCACTGACGGAATCTCTAAAAACGTTTAAGCCTTAAGAACAAAACAGTAATTTAATATCAGTTGTAACCCTATTGAATTTGTAAAATATATGGTTTGCTAATTTTTTTATCAGCACAAAGGCATCTGTGCTAGTTCTTATGATTGTGCAATACCACCCTTACTATAAGGCATCTGCACTAGTTCTTATGATTGTGCAATACCACCCTTACTATAAGGCATCTGTGCTAGTTCTTATGATTGTGCAATACCACCCTTACTATAAGGCATCCTAGATGTAAATGGAATTATAATGGAAGAGACTTCCATAAATAGCTTTCCCCGTTCTTGTTGTCTGGCTGTGCTTAGTATGGTCCCCAACCCCTGCTAGACAAAATAATGGTATATCTGCAGCACTGGATCTGTAGATTGCATCTGGTCCTTCACTCAATTTACCTTCAAGACGAGTGGACCTCGTCATGGTTGCTTGACCTGCAAGGAATAACTGTTAAAACATCTTTCAAATCTAGAGAAAAGACAAGTTAAATAAGGTAGTCCTAGATGCACTTTGCCTGATGAGCAAAAGACGGGATAGTCGGTGGTTAGGCTTGGCACACCTTTGATCATAGGTCGGCTCAATCAAGGCTGACCTGGTGGGGGCTAAACAAGTGGGTGTGTGTGATCACACCCAGACAAGCTTTTATGCGATCACTCGACTTGCTATAAATAGCAGCTAAATCTCTTGCAAATCACACTTCGTCTTAAGGAAGGACGGGTCATTGGTATGCTTGATGAAGGCTGACCTGGAGGTAAACAAGAACCACTGACTACTGGTGGTGAATTGGCAGTTCATAGAGCGTCAGATAGAATACCTTGTAGTATTTGTTCTGACTCACTGCACTCTGAGTTATTTTCTTTACTGCTTCATCTGGAGGGAAGGCAGTGCCCATCACACTTTTTTTTTCGGGGCCTCTGAGACTGGTGTGAGGGAGGAAGGTATCTTCAGACTGGAGACCTGGCCTGAATGCTTGCAAGAGTGGTCTCCCCTAAAGGCACCCAATGGCCAGGTGTTGTTGAACTGGGCAACAGATTAAGTCTACCACCCAATGGAGGTCAATTTTGCCTTTCGTCCTTTCAGAGTCGGTAAATAAAGTACCAGTTTAGGTCAGTGGACTGGCGGAATCGGACAGGATTCTTTGCAGTATTTGTTCCAGCTCTTTGCGTTCTGAGTTCAAATCCCGCCGTGGCCTACTTGGATGGTAAACTTAATCCCTCATCACACCTTAGGTACCTTTAACCAGAGTTCACTCTGTTGCAAGCATTCGGGCCAGGTCTCCAGTCTGAGAATACTTTTATCCCTCCCTCCCACCAATCTTAGAGGCCCTGAAAGCAGTGATGGCCACTGCACTTTCCCCTGACTTAGCAATAAAAACAAAAAAAATGTTTAAAACCCTTTTGATACCAAACCGCCTGAAACCGCCCTTGGTTCTATAATAAAAACCATTTGTTTTAAAGTGCTCATATTTAAATTTAAACCTTCCATAATAAGTTTATGTAAGAAATTTTATTAAGTTAGGTTCCAAACACCAACTCAACAAGTAAGTTAGCTATTTTACTAATTCTTGATTATTTACAAACTTAATTGAAAATTGTAGGCTGTGTATTTCATTAGAAATAAAATATCTAATTTCATTCTAATCATTATTTCTTCAATTTCTCTTTTCAGAAAGAAAAAACACCAAAGACAAAATGGCTGACAAAAAAGCTGTTATCAAAAACGCCGACATGTCCGATGACATGCAGGCCGACGCAATAGAATGCGCCTCGCAAGCTATGGAGAAGTTCAACATAGAGAAGGACATCGCCGCTTTCGTCAAGAAGGAGTTTGACAAAAAGTACAACCCAACCTGGCATTGCATTGTGGGACGTAACTTTGGCAGTTACGTGACCCACGAGACGAAACACTTCATATATTTCTACATGGGACAAGTGGCCCTTTTGCTGTTTAAGTCTGGTTGATTTATATGTATGTGTGTGTGTATATATATATATATATATATGTATATATATGTATGTATATATATATATATGATGTCTGAGAGAGAACATAGCTTTTTTCTAGAATTTTCTCCTTTTTTCTAGAATTTTCTCCTGATCTAGAAAGACCAAGAGAAAATATTTTTTTTTTTTGTTACTACTAATCGAAAAAACAAGAGGAAAGGGGAAAAAATATCAATGGAAATACCATTATTTTTAATTTCGAGAAATCAAGTTTTTGAATTTATTTCATATTTTTTTTTCATTTTTAGTTAAGAAAAAAAAAATTTAAAATTAAGAAAAATTTAGCAAAGTTTCTTCGGTTATTTTTTTATTTTTTTTTTTACATCAACTAGATTAATTTAACGACCTGTAATAATTTGACCACTCCTGGGCAACCTACAGTCTGCGGGCCTCATGTGGCCCTTTTGACTTTCCGTATGGCACTTAATTAATTTCACGATTATACCAACATAATAGCTTTTTATTAAAATCTTGTTTAATTTTCCTGGGGGTCATACCCTAAATAGTCAGACTAAACCACATACAATAATTAAATACGATGTTTGTTAAATTTTTCTTTTAATGGTGTGGCCTCGATTTATGATGAGCAAGCAATATATCGTGCCCCCCCCGCCCCGCTGGTCGAAAAAGGTTGCCCATGCCTGAACTAAATAGTTGCTTTCTCTGACAACTCTATCGTATGGATTGAAGGTCGAAGGGTTTCTTTTTGGTGGGTTTTTAATAACCCAGTGTTAAATGTCACATTGGAAAATTGAAGAATGAGAATATTACACAGCGGTACCCAGACTTTTCATTGCCAGATTGAGATTAATCCTTTACAGGCCTTTTTTTTTTTTTTTTCCTCTTCCCCTCCCCAAAAGAACATTATTTTTCCATTTCATGTGAAGGCGTGTGACCTAGTGGTTAGTGTTGGACTTGCAATCGTAAAGTCGTGAGTTCGATTCCTGGACTGGGCAGTGCGCTGTGCCCCCCCCACTGAGCAAGGCACTTTACTTCATGTTGCTCCAGTCAGTCCACTCAGCTGGAAAAAAATGAGTAGTCACTGGAAAATACGGTGACGCTTGTGTCGGGAGTTGCGACCAACAGGTAGTTAGTATTCAGCAACGGAAAAAACCAACGGAAACATAGTTTCCTTGGTTCAATTATGAAGATCTGCTACGATCTTTAGATTGATGCTTTTTTTTATTTTTTCCATTAAAATAAAATTCAATTGTTTGAAGAAAAAAAATCAAAAAGGAGAGGCTTAGTTGTAATTAGCTTTTTTAATTTAAATAGTAAAATATATTTATGTATCTGGTGACGCAACAAAACATCTGACCGCATGCACTACACAGCTTTGTGAGGCAGTGAAGTGTCAGAAATAGAAGAGTTACCAGACTTAAGATGCAATATTTAGTTATGTTCTGCTGGGGCCAATTAAAATAAGTAGCAGTAATATACTGAGGTTCAATTCAAATTTTTTTTTTTTTTGTGGCCCTTTCCTCAATGTTAGGAATGTATATTACATTTGATATGGTTTATATATATACACGCTCACACATGCATGTGTGTATATAATATATATGTATATATATATATATATTTTATAAACTTCTGTTTGTTTGTTTTTATAAGATGGAAAGTCCATTAAAATCTGCTAAACATGAGTTGTAATGATTGTGTGTATGTATGTACATATGTGTTTATATATACACACGTGAGCACATGCATGCCCACTTAGCAAATTCCTCAACACAGATCTGTGTTCCTGCTCCCCCCCCTGCCTATAACTATTAATACTATTGTTAATAGATTCCCCTACCCCAACCCCTCTTGTTTTGTTGTAATTTACCCTCTCATCGACCATTTTTTTAAAAATATTTATTTCTGTAATAAAACAAAGTAAAAAAAAAAAAAAATATATATATATTTTGTTTGCCTTTTTTTATAACTTCAGAAATAGTCCTCATTTTTCCATCCATTTTTCTTCCATCCTTGCATGAATAGGTTGGACAGATCCTCTCCACCTCAGCATCTCGCCACTTGCTGCGGTCCCTTGTTATCTCCTTCGTGAGGTTCAGCCTCTTGAGAGATCAGTCTTCAACATTTCTTCTCGTATCTTGGTCTTCTTCTTCTTCCACTTGGATTCCTTGGCACTTCTTTACCCAAATTGCTGCCATTACTACCAGGTCAAGTAATCCAACTAATAGGGAAAATTTCAATTAAGAATTTTTTAATTTTCTGTGTGTGGCATTCAGTACATCAGCCTCTAAGTAAGTTATCCAATTCATGGCCCAGTTGAGTTATTATCCTTTGCTCATTTTATTCAGTATTAGTTTGTCCTGTATATTTAATAATTTTTGAAGACAATAGAATAGTATTGAGGAAGACATGGCTGCAGTTTCTTGCAGGTGAAGCAACCGTGTAGAGGCTTCTTTGCTAGCTCATAGCCCATCATTTTTACATCCGTGTTTCCATGCTAGCTCATAGCCCATCATTTTTACATCCGTGTTTCCATGCTAGCTCATAGCCCATTATTTTTACATCCGTGTTTCCATGCTAGCATGGGTTGGATGAAGATTTCTTGAGGCAGTATTTTGCCGTCGGATGCCCTTCCTGTCGCCAACTATATTGATTTAAGTATGGGAATTATATCACCAAACTACCAAATGGCCGAGCATTGTTTCATGGATATGTAAACAAATGTCACCGGCTGATTGATAAATGGTTATAAGCACACATATATACGACGGGCTTCTATACAGTTTCTTTCTACCAATTTCGTTCACAAGGCATTGGTCGGCCTAAGGCTATAGTAGAAAACATTTTCCCAAGGTGCCACGCAGTGGGAGAGAACCCGGGACCACATGGTTACGAAGTGAACTTCTTAACCACACAGCCATGCCTGCACCTATCTTTAGTGTAATTTCAAGTATGACACGAAGATTCATTGAAAAATCAAGTTTTAATTATGCTAAGACAGCGAAACTGCATCAGGTCTCAGATAAATTAAATCTCGGGAATTTACAGTAATAAAATTGGCATTTAAAACATCTAGAACAGTTGTTCAAATATGACGAGAAGAATACAGGAAGGATTCATACACCTTTTCAAATGTGGAGAAAATATTTATCCAATATTGAATGTTGTCGAAGCAAAGTAAAATTGCTCACTGTTCAATATTTCAATAGTTCGAAATTTGGATAAGAAAAGTCATTGAAATGTGTGTAACAGCCTTTAATTCACGTCTGCGAAATTCTACATATATTTAGCAAGTAAAAAAAGAAATGATTTGTGTGTATCTGAAACCAGTCAAAAGAATGTTTGTTTGAAATGTAGCACAGAAATCAACAGTATGTATGTGTTGTATACAAATTTGAATTTGTGAGATTCAAGAATGGTAGTCTATCCTAAGCAAGCTTAGGGGAATCTGACTGTTTTTCATTTGTATCTGTCTTGAGGTTGACACCACTTTAAAACTGGTGCTTGTTTGTTTATGTCCTGTAACTTGGCAGTTCAGCAAATAGACACCAATAGAATAAGTACTGGTGTCGATTTGATTGACTAAAACCCTTCAAGGGGTCCCACAGCATGGCTGCAGTCCAATGACTGAAACCAGTCTTTTCTTTCCTTTGTAGCTAGTTCAGGAGCCTTGGACTTGCTGTGAATGAAAGAGAAGACATTTCCAGAAAATTCTCAGAAGCCACTGAGAAAGCGAGCCATTACATCTGGCTCAAGAGAGAGAAGACGAGTGGTGCGGCAAGATTGAGTGTCGAGGTGAACAAAGACATCTGGCTGAAAGTCACATCTGGCTCAACTAAGCTTGTGCTGCAGTAGATTTGTCATCTACAGACAACCTCTCTAGTGTCGGTGTCACGATAAAATGCACCCAGTGCACTCTGTAAAGTGGTCCGGTGATTGAGCGAAG
>JAOPJM010366131.1:0-11561 GCA_027124095.1 Muusoctopus leioderma | reverse complement strand
AACAGACCAACTAATTCACACGGATTTCAGCAATGCTGAACCTTCGTGGTAAAATCAAAATCACCTGCTCCATATTTCTTTACCTATCATAGATATCCTGGCCTTGCATGATGTTATGTAAGTAATCTTGTGTAATGTTTGAAAATGTTTTGTCAAATTAAATGGATTTTATGAGTCGTCCCCCGGTTTATTGAGAGGGTTATATTGAATGATGGAATAAATCTGCATTTAATTTAGTTTTTAATGTCATTGATACTCGATAACATCACAGAGTTCTTTCTTCCATAGGTTAAATGCATAGATTGTTGTATGTCTGTGTTTGTTCAAGACTGTTTCACAGACCACATCGAAACCACTCTTTGCTCGGTTAATAATAAGTCAAGATTTATGTGACTTGCTGAAATTGCTTTTATGATCATTTGGTGTAAAGAAGGCTGTGTTGTTTTAGTGAAACATTTAAATATGCTTTGGATGTCGTGTTTTGTAACTGCGTTGCGCTTCTGTGTTCATTTATTTGTACATGTTGTTTTGGTAGCAATTTATGTATGATGCTATAGTGTAACAGGCTGTTGTATATATATTTGTTTAATTCGTATAGGTTTATATTCTTAGCAGGAAATACGAACAGGTTTTTGTTGACTGAACTTTTATCCACTCTTGTTGCCATCTTCAGGATAGAGAGTAATTGTACCAATGAGCGAATAGAAAACATACAAATGAACACCACTAATCAAAGTCCTATCTGTAATATAACTCTTGCAGGTTGAATAGAAAGGTGTAAATAAGTGATTGTTCAGTATTAGGGGATGTCTATTGTACTATTGGCAATTAGTAGTGAGTAGGTGTGCTTATGCTTGTGAGAAGATGACAATATGCATGTCGACCATCACACGAAACCAGAAACCCTTGTGTTTAACCCAATCGACACAGTATCGATAGAGATACAAAAGATGCGGCCTGGAAAAGCCATTGCTTTTCAGCCGGATGACGTATCTGAATTATTTAGTCTCTAAACAATTCTATTTTCCAACACCAAACCAATACATTTACATAGTGCTAGGCTCCATAATCTCTGATTATATTTCCATAACATAGCTAAAACTGTATCCCAAAGACTAGCTAACATTATCCTAGAATGCGTCGTAAATAAGACCATCCGACTAAGTAGTAAAAAAACTCACTCAAAAACAAACTACAAACTCTGAACCATAGACACGCTACATCCTCACTCTGCCTATTCCATCCCTATTATAACGGCTTCTGCTCCTCGAAACTAGCTAGTCGCATACCACTTCCATCCAAGCCTACCCGACACACCCATCCTTCCCTCTCTTGTAATCCATACTGTGTCTCAGACTCCATCTCCAAGCCACACACTAACCCCTATACCCATTCCTTTCTTCCCAGTGCAACAGCCCTTTGGAATTACCTCCCTACCTTTTTTTCCAGCAAGCGTTTACTTAAAGATATTTAAACTAAACACCATTTCAATCCCGCCAGTTTCGGGGGACCTGCGAACGCCATTGGCATTTCCACACCTAATTATTAAAGCATACTCCAACTGAAAATCTAAACATAAGCTTTCTGGAAAACATATGTTTTTAACAACTTATGTTGTTACTTTGAATCCGAATTATTTCGGAACTAACAGCTTTATGGTCACTCTTAACTGTAGAACTGAAATGGGGAAAGACATCGTTGTAGAAGCCATATTTGGATTAATGCTTACGAATAAAAAAAACTATATGATTACTTGTTTCTAAGTGTGATATGAGGGGGATTCGGCTACTTCTAACAGATCAACCGATCACGTAGAGGCTCCCTCATTGGCTCACGGTTGCTATGCCAGGAATCGAACCCAGGCTGTGTGAATAAAAGACAGGAAAAAATATAGTTAATGAATATGATCCGAACATCTGTTAGCGTTAAACCAATTCATACACATGCTTCCACTTGATGAACAGTCATACACGAATACTGACTCAACCTATTGGTTATATAACTGTAATGTTCATATAATGTTATCTGTTCAGTGTTATATAAGTCTACAACGGCGGAATTAGAACTCAGAAACTTTAGTTACATAAGCACGGTTGTGTCGTATATGACAATATCACCAACCTAAATAAGTCTAATAAATGTTGGTGGGATCGGGAGTCATTTAAAGAAATAGCTTAGAAATTTACTAAATACTTTCTCTCGGATTTAGGACCAAGGGAAGTAACTCGAAAGTCATAATTTCGTTCCTTTAGTTGGGTTAGATAATAACACGCAATGTTCTAAGTATTTAGTTCGGAGATTCACTGCCTTCAGATATTAAATTATGCTAAGCTCGATAACTGCACTTATTATCTCCTCTATGATAGATAAAATAAAGTCTACCTCTTAAAATATGCACGTTTCAAATTTTGCGAATGTCAAAGTTACCTCCCCTGAATGTTTATGCTATCTCATGAAATAGAAAAAAAAAAAAAAAATTCCGAAAAGTTCTTTCTTTGTCTTAAACAAAGCATATGAACTTTTATATTATATCTCATGCAGTATGTGTCATGGTTAAATTGTAGTGTGTGTGTGTGTGTTCGCGTGCGTGTTTTCAAGGACGTGTTGGGAGTAACTTTTTTAATGAATAACAGGGAGGTAACTCTGAAGTAATATATTTGCAAAATAATCGAAAAATTAAATACCATGTAAAAATATATAACTAAAACAAGAATCACCTCTCCTCACGACACACAAACTTATACTTTAAAAATTTAAGCAACAAGTAACATACTTAAGTCTAAATCATCTACTGAATTACCCGTTACTAACAAAATTGATATATTATATAGGCCCAACGCCTCAGATGACTTTACCCCTAGACAACAACAAAAATTGTTTCTTCTTCAGCTCTGGTGCAAAGAGTAAAAACAGAAATGCTTTACAGTATCTAATTCCTAGACTTAATTTGTGTTTTGTTAGAGTTCGGTTCGTCAGTTTACTAATCAATACCCTCGCATTGTTAATTATCAACTGCTTTATTATTTTAGTTAGTTACGACTTCAGTTGAATTGACAAAAGACTGATGAGCAGTAACAAACTAAAAGGTGAATAAAGTATTAGCAGTGTACTTCATTATTAACTGGCAAATTTACGAATAAACATTCAGTACATCTTAGTACAAAAATATCTATTTAAACAAAACTATTTCAGTTCAAATCTCTCACTAAAAATGTCCAAAGGACGCATTTTTAATGTTTTTGTTTTGTTTTTGTCCCACTAGTGAGGAAGTACGGAAATTATACTGGCCAAAAATTACTTGTAACTCTTTTTCTATATATAAAAATCTTTATCATCTGATCAAGCAGGCTTGAGTAGACTACATTAAGCAGATACAGTCTAATAGACCGAAACATGTCCATAGTCGTCCCTTTCCTGCAAAGATCGAACTTTCTCCTAAGCAAGTAAATTAACTGAGATGAATTCTTAAAATTATCTCCCCTTTTCTTTGAGAGTCGCTAATAATTGCCGCTAGGTTTTTTATTATCTTTCTCTAACTAATCCAATATATAAATAATTTTTTTGGCATGGCATTCAGTACATCCCTTAACTTGTAAATACCATTTGTTTTGTTTTTTTAGGCGGGGCTAATGTTCTTTAAATTGTTGTCCTATATGTTTTTGAATTGGTCTTTAAGTTGAATGTCTTATCAAGTGATATATTTAGTTAGTGTTCACGACGTGCTAGAACACTTGTTGCTTTATAAATTTCTGGTAACGATCTTTAAATAACTAATGTGAAAGATTTCTTACAGACGACTGGATGTATTCTAAGATTTCATGTTGGTTGAGGTTTACATTGCCTGTAACAATTTTATGGACATACACATCATATGTCCTCTTCTTCTGTGGAACACTAAAAGCAAACACATGTATTTTAAGTTTTGGCCACATAACAATCAATTTGGTGGCTTCATTTACATAATTTCTCCTAAAATCTGATCCTTGATGAAGCAATCCTTAATGCTACACTTCTATAAAGTCAGTAAGATATTTAGTAGTTACTTGCTATGATAGAATCCTTCAAACTGTACCTTTTTTTCCTTCTTACAAAAAGGTTGCAACCAGCCAAAATTACAATGTCAGACTCTCATCTGAAGGGTCAATAATTCATACCCCATTGCCAGCACTGCACAGTCTTTGAAGATACTTGCCAGTCCAGTCTATCTTTCATTAAATCTGTACCATTAATAGATATAGCTTACTACTGTAAGCAGGGGGAGCACTATAGCTAACAAATGTTTCATTGGTGTGTAATGCTGACTTCAAGTGCTCCTTTTGACTTGGAATAAGCAACAGGAAAACTTACTCCAGTGTAATTGTCCTAAGTAAACATGAAATCAGTTGGATTATCAAGAGTTCATTTTAAATATAATGTAAGGTATACCTTTTTTGATAAACATACAATTTTACCATCGTTGTGAAAAGTAAATAGTGGTTATACCACAGATTTTTATCTCTGTGAGTAGAAAAAGTGGGATCAATCTGACTAGTTTCTAATTTTCTTAGACCTTCATCAGAGAAAGAATACCCATCTTCTGTCCACATAAAGATTAGTAGCTTTTAAATAGTTAGTGTATACAAACTCGTAAACAGCTAAACTGGTCATCTAATTTCTATAACAGTGCATGTGCTGACAACATAGTTAATTAATTAATAATGCACTACAAAGTGTTTTTTACCAGTTTAGTTGTTTGAGTTTGCACACACTATAATTAGCTATAAGATACTATTCTCTCAGTGGACAGATGGGTATTATTTCTGTGATAAAGGTCTAAGACAGAGGCTCCCAACCTGGGATACATGTATCCCCAAGGGTATATTTGCACTTGTCAAAGATACACAGGAGTTTGGGAGTATAACCATGGTGTACACTGCTATACAGTGTAACAACCTTGTTACAAAATAGCTGATAGATCCAACCAACTAGGCAAGTTCTCTCTCTCTCTTTCATGTTACAAAGCTGCACATAAATCATATTCAAGGCCACCCTACTCCAATATAAATCAATGGCTGCATCACCTGGTTAAAAAATAAATACTTGCTAACTTAGGACAGAAAAGTCCTAGCATGTGACTGAGTAGCTAGTTTAACATGCCAGGTTGCTCAGTTTTTCACAAAGATTGTGAGAAGTGTGGTGTTATTCGTGAGTAAAGTTAGCTGTGTGAAATTTTTCAGGCAGGACGTATTCATATCTGTCAATAACTTTTATTACTTCTTACATAAAAATGTATATGATGTAGTTACCTCCACTAGGAGGTATTGGTTTTACCAGCAACAAAATATTTTTAAATACATGACTATGTTTCAGCAGGAATAAAGAGTAAAAATATGGAATAAATTGTCCTTGAAGTCTTTATTTTTGTTTGACTTCATTCCTTTCAAATATTTAAGTTTATAACTAAGAATTTTATTACTCACTTATATCTTAACAGCTATTACATGCAGTAGTCATCAGTACCCAGATGTGTTTTCTCTGGCCTTACTGAATCGGTAGAAAGAACAAGAATATAATATAATTTGAATTCAAATTCAAATATACTCATTTGAAACTTTCAATTGCTGGAATTTTTCTGTAATTACACAATATCCAAAACTTTGAATAGCTGGAATTTCTCTCTAAGTATGAAATATCCTGACTTCTAGACATTTGATATTGAATGCGCAAATGACTGTTGTCAGTCATTTAAAAATATAACATAAAACTTAACTCCAACTTTTCTGCTACCACAATGGTCACAATAATCTTTGAAACCACAAACAATCACAAAACAAACTCAACAAACACTGCCAACACAGTGATGATATATATCTGTGATTAAACACAACATGGTTTATGCAAACGCTAGTGAAGTGAGGCACTGTGCTTTCCCCGGCTCTTCAAACATGGAGACCTGTATACAATAATTCTCTTAGTCAGAATCTAATATTTGAGACAGAGTATTGTAAAATTCCAGGTGGACCACTACTCAATCAGAATTACATTACATACTCTGATACACTGAAAAGATGGAAAATTAAAGACAGAAAATAGAAAGCCTAACGGAAAATTAAAATCTACTGATATCACTGAGAACTCCTACTGAATCTGTAGATTGCTTTTAACCCTTTTGATACCAACCCACCCCTGGTTCTGTGATTAAAAAAAGCCATTTGTTTTAAAGTGTTCATATTTAAATTTAAACCTCCCATTATAATTTTATGTAGGAACTCTTTGTTAAGTTACGTTACAAACATCAACTTAATGACTAGAGAGTTAGTTATTTTACTAACTCCCTCCAAATTCTTGATTATTTTCAAAATTAACTGAAAATCATAGGCAGTGTATTTCATTGGAAATATGGTAACGAAAGGGTTCAACTTTCCAGATATTAACTGTTACTGTCACTACCTGCTCTTTCTCCCATAACTGTTGTCTTCAATATCCTATTTGAAGGGTACCCCTGCCAACTACAGTCGTATTGTACTTATAGTTTCTTTCTACCCTTCAGATATGAGCAAAAAACAGAAATACTCACTTACTTACAGCTGTGATTTACATCCATAGTAAACAATAGTATCAATATTCTACAGTATGTACTTTTTCAAAAAACAAAGGGCAATGATTCAATGAAGCCAAGCCTTCTCACTCAACATTTGAAGAAAGCTCATCCGGAATTCAAAGACAAAGATCTTTACTTTTTCGAGTGTAAAGAAACAGTACTCAACAAATGTATGGATCTAAGTGGTGGTATTTTCCAACAAACGAATGCAGCAGTGAAGGCATCTTATGAAGTTTCACTTATAATTTCCAAACAAAAGAAAACTCATACCATTGGAGAAGAGATTATCCTTCTATCAGCAAAAGAAAAGGTATGTTGTGTTCGTGGAGATGAATCTACAAAAAAACTTATCTCCCTGTCTAACAATACATTCCAACGACAAATAGAAGAAATGTCAGTAGATATTTTGCAGCAAGTGATTGTCAAGGCTTATAAGTCTGGAATTGGGTTTGTAATTCATCGAGTCCACAGATATGACAATTGTGCTGTTACTTGTACTTGCTCGATATGTAGAAAATGAAGGCACTAAAGAAGTGTTATTGATGAATGCAATACTAGAAGCAACAACTAAAACAGATTATATCTTTGAAATGATAGATTCGTTTTTTAAACATGATTTAAAATGGGAAAATCTGAAAGGCTGCACAACTGAAGGGGCACTAGCAATGTTAGAATGAAGATCTGGCTTCAGAGCTCATATCATGGAAGTAGCTCCTTGTGTGATATTTACACAATGAATGATCCATTGGTTTGCTTTGGTATGCAGAATCCTGTGTAGTGAGCTATTCAGTGTATTGTCACTGGTGATCAAGATGGTTAACCATGTAAAAGGGTTATTTAAATTTGAAGATGTTGGTGCTGCCCAGTATACTTCTGTTATATACTAATGCACACTGGCTTTCCCATGGAAATGTCACAAAACATGTCTATGATTTTTGAAGATAATTGCTGGAATTTTTTCAACATTCTAACAAACATGAAGATTTTGTTACTTCCTTGAAAGGACATTTCTTCCTTCTGAATCTTGCTTACCTTGTTAATATCTTTGATGCTCTAAATATGCTAAACCAGAGTCTTCAAGAAGAGATGCAACAGTTCGTGAATTTCTGCCTAAGCTCAAAGTATTTATGGCAAAACTACACTTGTAGAGAGAAGATATTCAATCTGATACTTTGATTGTGTCTAGTACTGTGATAGAATTTCTAGATCAGAATCCACAATGTAAGACAGACATTCAAAGAATTAACCACTTATGAGCATCTTATGGAGCAGGAACAAGAACCTAATGGATATTTCCAAAATCTCGGTGATGATAAAATTGTGTCATCGAAATACTTTCACTGCAAATGCTCAGGTGTCGCAGGCTGGGACAGGTATACAAGAGGAGGTGGTAGAACTTTAGCATCATGATTCTACATGTGATGTATTTTCTGAGAAGAATTTGTGTGATTTTTGGTTTCAGATGTGAAACTCATACAAACGGACTGCTGAACCTGTTATTCAAAAACACTGCAGTTATTTCCATCAACATGTCTTTGTAAGTCAACATTTTCAGTGTTACTGGGGATTAAATCAAAACACAGATCAAATCTCAAAACACCTGAACATAATATTTGTTGTGCAGTTGCTAGTTTCCCCTCGTATTAATGAACTTGTGGCAAAAAAACAGGCTCAACCATCTCACAGTCTAAGGCTGACATATTCAAAGAGTTAATCACTGAGTAGCTTATGAAGCTGGAAGAGGAACTTAAAGGACATTTCCCAAAACTTTCGCTAAATTAAATAGAGCTCTTATTAAAATCAATATAATTTTATCAATTTTTTAACCTTAATTTTTAGGGGTACATGAGAACCTGTCAGAATACTCAAGGAGTACAGAAGAACAAAAAAATTGGGAATCCCTGGTATAAAAAAGACTAGAAACTAGTCAGATTGATCCCACTTTTTCTGTCCACAGAGAGATTTACTTTTCACAGCAATGCTGAAATTATATGTTTATCAACAAGGTATATCTTACATTACATTTCAAATTATCCAAAAACACTGTGAAGTGCATTATTAATTAATTTATCAAGAGTTTAATAATCTTGTGCCAAATATTTTGCTAGTATTTTTTTAAAATCAGATATCATTGTTTCATAGAAAGCTTACTCTATTTTGTTCAATCAAGTAAGACTCATACTAATGCATCTAGACTCTAATTGACATGGTTTTGAGCACCATTAAACAGTAAGAGAATAAAGACAAAGAACAGGCATATGAAGAAGTGAGAATCAGACAAAAGTAGTAGAAAGGAGATGTCACTAGTTGACATCAAAATTGTTTCACATAGTAGAGTAATAGCCAAATGTTGTGATGCTTCCTTACATAAATTGACTTTCCTGGTTTCAATCAGAACAGCACCGAGAGATCCACTCCACATTTGCATGTGGACATATATTCATACAAGTATCTTTGAAAGCTGATGAAATGCACAGTGAAGATGCTTTCTGTCTCCATCAGGATGGTTCATCTGAGCCATTTTATAATTGGTAAGCCAACTGGTACATGTAACTGCTGTATGACATTAAAACTAAAATACATCAAAATAATCAAAACAAAACAAACAGCAATTATTTTAAGAACTATCTTCCGTTTAATCTCTTTAAGTCTGATTTATTAAAAAAGAAAAGGGAGCAAATAAACTAAATTTCTGCAGTACATTGGTACAGAGAACAGAAATTTGTTAGTTCAGAATAGTGCTTTACTAGAATATCTGCCAGATTAATACAAAATGGGTGAAATCTCTGCTAGTTTTGGCTAATTTTGTCAAGTTCTTGGGATAGTACTTAAACCTCTCAAATTATGTAACTTGGGGGGGGGGGGCAAAGAAATAACGCCCGCAAAATACTGTTTAAAATGTATCCTTTAACAAGTTAAGATCACATTCAATCAGCTTATTTGAAAGATATCCTTTTTTCCTATTAATAAAGAAGACATTCATATCAACAATAAATATCCTAAGAAAATGCTTTTAAACTACATTCCTTTCCTTCTGAACGAAATAAAAGAAAGAACAACTAAAGGGATACATAACATGCCACATGCATAGACTAAACTGTCTCTTTCATAAAGCTTCCTCTACCCTCATTTCACCGTAAGAGAAAAAATTGAAAATAGAAATAATAGACATAACAAACCTTCAGCTGGGTTAGATGTACTAGAAAATACTCAAAAGAAATCTCTCCAAGAACCCATTTACTTCATTAATTCTATAGAATATGTTGGCACCCACAAACCTTAGCAAAAACCTGCTACATGTTACACTGCCACCAACAAATTCTAGAATGATTCTGCAACATGATACATTAGTACTAATAAACCTTCATCTGAACCTTCAAAGAACTACATTCAGACCAAAAACACTTTGTCAGAGTCTCTCAGAAAATAACATCTTAACCAACAAACTTTAAAAGAGCCTGCAAGAGAGCACATATGCATCAACAGAAAAACTGTAGCAGAATTTCTCACACTGTACATTTGCAGCAACAAACCTTAGCACAACCTCTGACCCTTAAAGGTAACAAACTTTAAAGGATCTCTGACATGACACATATAAATACTATAAATATAATTGTAAGGCAGCTCCATATAGATACACAAATTGATAGGCTTTAATCAATCAGTGTTAAAGTATCTACAATCTGTTTGTTATTTGGGTGTATAATAAGGAAGGTGGACAGTTCTAGACAACTCATAACCAAAAGAGTAAAAGTTTAAGGCTATGTGTTTGTGTGAGGAAGAGTGAAAACACAAGTACTCCACACCAATAATAATAATTGTTTCTAATATTAATAATAATAATAATAATAATAATTTCTTACATTTATGCAATGAAATAAATTGATAGGGAAGTAGCACAGTCAACTTAATTGACCCTAGCACATGGCTGACACTTATTTTATCAAACTCGAAAGAATGAAAGACAAAGTGTACCCCAACAAAATCTGAACTCAGAATGTTGAGGAGGATGGAATTAATTGCTGAACAGTATTTAATCCAATGTGCTACTGTTTCTGCTATTCCCACTACCTAATTTATTTATTTATTATTGCCTTGTGCCAATATTAGAAAGAATTATTATTATTATTAATAATAATAATAATATATACACATATATACATATATATATATATTATTTATTTATACACACACACAAGCTAAAAATAAATAAGTGAACAAATTTTGCAGTGAGATTTCAAGTGAAAGCTGATTTCTATTTCTTATATTTAGCTTATAATGTAAAACTAGTAAAGTTTCTGCTGTGTGCACCTGTATGTGTGTAGAATGTGTGGTATTGAGAGGGTGGTGGAGGGTGGCAATGCAGGAGGAGTATGATTTTAGGCCTAATGAATACTCCATAGTAAAAGTAAAGCACGGGAGGCACCAATATCATTGTAGTTGAAATGCAGTATTCCAGCCATTGCAATAATGCTGACACACAGCCAAACCTTCTGGATCCAAGGAATATACTTTGCTACATAATCCTGCAAAATTTGATCAATACCCCTAGGAAGAAAAAGAAAAAATATATGAAACAAATTAAAATGACATTAGGTTTATATATGTATATGTTGGTTTTTTTGTATGTATACATGTGTATGCGTGTTTGTACCTTTAAGTATGTGTGCGTATATATATATATATGTATGTGTTTATGGGATTTTTATACTATATATTTTATATTTCCTCCTCCTCTACTTTCTCTGTAATGTAATTTATTTTGACCTTCATTTTTCATCTGTGTTTTTTTATCTACTGTATCTCTAGTATTTATTGTAAACTACATTAAGTACATATATGGACATGTGTATATATGTATGTATATATATGTGTTTGTCTATGTGTACGTATGTGTATTTGGGGTTTATGTATGGGTAAAAATGTGTGTTTATTATATTTGGCTTTTTTATATATATCTGATTGAACTGACTCCAATTCA
>JAOPJM010366027.1:0-11561 GCA_027124095.1 Muusoctopus leioderma | reverse complement strand
GAAATCGATGCGGGCCGAAATCACCCGTCCAACCCATGCCAGCATGAAAAACGGACGTAAAACGATGATGATGATGAAGGCTGGTATATGGCAGAATCAGTAGAGTGTTGGTCAAAATGCCATGTAAAATTTAGTTACAACTCTTTACATTCTGAGTTCAAATCCTGCCAGAGTCAACTTTGCCTTTCATCTATCTAGGGTCGATAAAATAAGTACCAGTGATATACTGGAGGTCAATTCAATGATTATTCTCCTCCCCTACAGATGTCTGGTTGTGTTGAAATAAGAAAACAATATTATTTTCATATGAAAATTAATAAATAAGAAAATAATAAATAAATAAAACATTTTCATGTGAAACGACATTGTAATATTAACCCTTTCGTTACCATATTTCTAAGGAAACACACTGCCTATGACTTTCAATTAATTTTTAAAATAATCAAGAATTTGGAGGGATTTAGTAAAATAACTAAATTTCTCGTTATCAAGTTAGCGTTTGGAACATAACTTAACAAAAAGTTGTTACATAAAAAAATTCAATGGTAGATTTAAATTTAAATACGGATACTTTCAAACAAATGGTTTTTTTAAATCATAGAACCAGGGGCGGTTTCAGGTGGGTTGGTATCAAAAGGGTTAAACATGTTGCCCACTCACAATAAGACTGTTTGACACACATCAGAGTGTACATATATAATCATTTCTGTGATATTAACTCAATAACTAAATTAAACTAAAAATGATTGACCAATCATATTTTATCTACTTTCTCTTTCTCCCCCCTTTTATTCATTTCTTGTCCCTTGCATTAACTTCAGCTTTATGCCTGTCCCCTTTTTATTTATTTTCCTATTTATGAAAATACCCCCCAGTTTTTTTCAGCTTTATGCCTGTTTTTATTTATTTTACTTCTTATGAAAATACCTCCATTTTTTTCCCTGCCTTTTGTCAAACTAATCTATTTTTAAGCATTGAATTAAAAGCTTTCTTCCCCGCTTGCCTTGGTTTCATTTTTTGCTTTTTTTTGTTTGTTGTTTTCCTCTTTTTGTTTATTTGATTCATTTTCTTATTTTATGCTTATGATTGTCTTTTTTGCTTTTTTTTCTTCCTTTTCATTAAATTCAATTTAAATACATTTCATTTACATTTTTTATCATGATAACATGGGTTTGAATGTTTCTGTAAATGCATGTATTTTCATGAATTATTGTACAACATCCAGATTTCCCTTCCCCCCCAATGACAATGTGAATTGCTCAACGATTTTGTGGGACTGGTATCTACTTTCAGCCAAGTTGACTGCAGCGAATAGAGTAATGTACCTTGCTTAAGACTACAATGTAATACAAATGGTAGGATTGGAATTCATGACCTTTTCACTTGTAGTTTAGTAGCAACAACTAATCAGCTACTGTACCCTTAACCTCAGCCACAGCATTGTACCCCTTACCTCAGCTACTATACCCATAGTCAGCCACAGCACTTCTTACCTCAGCCATTAAGCCTGATACTTGCTCACACCATCCCCTTTTAATGATTTACGAAAAGGATTTCCATTATACACTATATTTCCCAGAAATTTAATATGTTATGTTTATATACAGTTCAAACTGTTTTATTCTTCCTAAAACTCTGGGAGAATGGAACAAGACACAAGTGTAAGTGTTGTTTGGATTAATACTAATACTACTGTTGATGACAGGGCTTGAACTATTGCCCTTTCAGCTAGTAGACTGTGGCCCTAACAACTCATACAGCTGATTCTCTACTGTTTAAATACACTAGATTTGTATAAGCCAATGAGGGAACATCTATATGGTCACTCCACCTGCTAGAAGTAGCAAATGAATCCCCTCAAATCACACTCAACCATTTAAAAAATGGTAGGACACATTGGATGATGTAGGCCTAGATGCATTATATCTATAAAAAAAAAAAGGTATGGTCACAGCTGGAACACCTTTGATCATAAGTCTGCTTGATCAGAACTGACCTGGGGCTAAACAACAACTAATTTGGTATTGAAATAAGACTTCATAAGATGTAGATGTATAATTGTCCAACTCAAATGGTTATATGAACATAGATATACATAGATATACATACATTTACTCTGTCCTAAAAAGGTATCTCGGGTTTCTGGTGCTGCAGAAATTGTAAAGCACTGGAATAAATGCCATCCAAGTTTTAGCTACATCTATTTATGTTCATAGTTCAAATCAGGCCAGAGTCGACGATACATTTCCTCCCTTTAAGGTGAATAAAAATAAGTATCAATCATCTATTGGTGTTGATGGTAATTGACTCCCTCCCTACAAAATTGTGAATGTATACCAATAAGGTTGACAGAATCGTTAGAGCGTCGAACAAAATACCTTGCTGTGTTTATTTAGGCTCTTTACGTTCTGAGTTCAAATCCTTTGACTGTCATCCTTCTGGGGTCGATAAAATAAAGTACCAGTCAAGAACTGGGGACAATATAATTGACCATTCCCCTCCCCCAAATTTCTAGCCTATGTTAGAAATTATTATTATTATAAGGGTGGTGAATTAGCAGAATGGTTAGTACATCAGACAAAATGCCTTGTGGTTTTTGTTCTAGCTTTTTAGATTCTGGGTTCAAATCCCGCCAAAGTCAACTTGGCTTTCATCCTTCCAGAGTCGATAAAGTACCACCAGTTAAGTACTGAGGTCGATTTAATCAACATACCCGTCCTCCCAAATTTCTGGTCTTGTGCCTATGGTAGAAAATTATTATTATTATCGTCCTAAAGGGAAGGGGATAGCAGAATTGGTAGAATGCTAGACAAAATACCTTGCAGTGTTTAGTTACATCCCATTATGTTCAGATTTCAGCGCCTGCCGAGGTCAACTTTACCTTTCATCCTTCTGGTGTCGATAAACTATGTACCAGTCAAGTATTGGAGTTGATAAATTTGACTGCACCATAATTATTATTATTATCATTATTATTAATAATAATATTAGTAGTTGTTGTAGTAGTTGTAATAGTACTTTTGCACACTGCAAAGACTGAGTCTTTAGATTCTGCTAGCACCATATTCCTGGCAGTCCTATCTGTTAATTCTCTCCTGCGCTTCATTTTACAACAACCTTTGTAGGCTTTTCATAAGGGTGGTTGCTTGTTGTTATTGTTGCTGTTTTTTCCAGCCAAAAACAGCAAGAAGATATTGCAAGTGAGAGGTGTTATCTAGGAAAGAAATACTTATTAACATATTACTTGTTTCTTAATTTCTGTAGGTGGGTTTTAATGTATGTAAATACAGAAAACAGACAAAAAAGTAAATAAGAAAAACACTCCCGTATTTTCAATATGATTTTTTTTGTTTTTCCTCAAAATATATTTATTTTTCAACACAAACATCTATTATGTGTATCTGTGAACTGGGTTAGAACCATGAGAAAAATATTGAAGAGTTTTGTGAGGACAGGATCTAGCTCAAGTGTGAAGTGTTTGAATTTAAGTGGCACTACAGGACTGGTCACTCTGATGGGTTAGAGTGATTGGAGAAGTTGTTGTTGTTTATCCCCAGGTCAGCCCTGATCCAGCAGACCTATGGTCAAAGGCATTCCAGCCATGACCATTCCATCTTTTTTGTATATCTAAGACAACATTATCTAATGTGTTTTTCCTTTTTTAAGATAGTAGGGTGTGATTTGAGGGAATTTGGCTGCTATTTCTAGCAGGTTGAGTGACCGCATAGATGCTTGTGATTACAATTTGTGCATTTAGTGACTTTATGTCGTGAGAAAGATGGAGTGAAGGAGAGTTTGGGGGGAGTTTTGTTGTGTATGTAGTGTGAAGTTGGATGTAATACAAACAGTAAATGTGGTGGTATGTTGGTTGAGGAGTGGTGTGTAAGATGGCATCAGTCACTTGCTTAGATGTCTTGGATGAGTTAGAGGGGATGTACAGTTGATGCGAAGGGGTAGTCAGCATAGAAGTGGAAAATCACTGGCCATTTATCTGATTTGAAATATCAGATAGTTTGCATAGTTGTTGTGCAGGAGGAAGATGTGTGAAGTGGGGGGAAAACGATGATGATGGATGGGTAAAAGTTGGGTTTGGAGGTGACAAAGAGTTCAATGATGTTTAGTGGGTTTTGTAGTCTTTGCAGTTGTGTGCGGTTCTAGGTAATGAGATAAGCTGAGAGAAGGTAAAACGAGATAAGACTTGTTTAAAACGTTATACGTTTTATTGTCTGGGTATGAACTAAGATAAGATAGGAGTTAGTGTGAGATGGAAAAGGTGAAATGGATTACCATGAACGGACGGCTGCGGACTAAGAGCCTTGTTGCTGGGTTAGTGGTGGTAAGTTGTTAGTTAGTGAGCACGATAATCCTTCATCAGACGTGTGTACTGTTTAGATTCCTGACTTGGCGAATCTGTTACTGGCTGGAGTTTCTGTATGTGTAAACGTGTTTCCAGGAGTCCAGTTCATTCCGGCGGTTTAGGGTGGGTTCCCGCTTCCTAATGAAGTGTGCCTCCGCTATTCGGAGATTGACTGCGTCTTTGTGTTCCACAAGTATTCTTGTTGTTTGGAATGTATGTATGTGTGTTGAACAGAGATACGTGTAGTTGAGGATACTAACTGGTATAGACTGTTCAGAATGGGAATGGATACAACCTTTGTACAAGCAGTGTTGGTGGCAAGAACTATGAGGGGTCATGTTTTGAAATCAAAAAAAATTGATGACTTCAGGTAAAAGTGGCATGAGATAGATGTCCTCAATGCAAGAAAGACGAGTGGTAGGCAAATAACTACTGGTGGTTGGAGGAGTTTGGAGAGGAGTGAAGATAGATGAATTTAGAGGAATGGGGAAGAGAGACTTTGAGCCAGGAAAACTAATAGGGAGAGTGGATTCTTCATAAATGCAGATATTGCTTTTTAGAGAAAAGTTAGAATATAGTGTGTAGCCTAGACAGCAGAGGCCGGTTAGTCATAGAGGGTCAGAGATTTGTGGCTTGTGTATTATTAGGATGTGGTGGGTAGGATCCAGGTTGAACCAAAGTCCACTGATATTGGTGTAGGGAAGGAGGATTGTCTAATGGATTATTTCTTTCTTTAATATCTGGGGCCTCCGTATGTCTTATGAGACCATGGATCTGCACCTGGAAGGTTGCTCTCCAAGGTTTTTTTTAATGGAAAACCAGCAGTTGCCCATGCATGCAAGTTTCTCCTCTCCAGGCTACCGATGTTGTCCATGTGAAAGGCAAGGGTCAATACAGCTTGGCATCGGTGTCGTTGCAGGTGTTGCCATCAGAATGCAAAAGGCCAAAACAGATACTGCAAGGCCTCCCATGTTTGATATAATCAACAATAAAAATAATATTAACTGAACA
The DNA here is from genome assembly GCA_027124095.1 of Muusoctopus leioderma. NCBI lineage: Eukaryota > Metazoa > Mollusca > Cephalopoda > Octopoda > Octopodidae > Muusoctopus > Muusoctopus leioderma. The sequence continues at coordinate 6,193 of JAOPJM010366027.1, read as the reverse complement.
ATTAAAACAAATGACAGGCCACAATTAGTATCCCAAAATAGTAGAATCCCATGTTTAATCTTTAATCAAGGCAGAATGTCTAAACATGTAGTGTACAATTGACTGGAGCAACTCCAGTATATTGCTGTTACCTACTTTTTTCAAGTTCACAGGAATGAAAACACAGTCAACCTTGATTGAATTTGAACTTAGAATTATGAAACTAAATATTGGGAGATATTTAGTCCAATAATATTGAACACATTTAACATGTTAATTATAATGATAATTATTTAAAATGTTTACAATTTTAAACACACACACACTTGTGTAGAGTTTTATTTCAAATTTTACTGAGAAATTAAAGTGATCTAGAAATATCTTTAGAAATATCCAACTAATTGTATCAAGAAGAAGGGGGAGATAAATCTCTTACTTCACAGACTTGTTGTTACTGTTGTATTCAAATATTAACCTAAAGGATGCTTGATTGTCCAAAGACCATTTCAGTTGGCACTGGAAATATAGAAAAGAAAGTCAATGGTTGCTGAAAATGAGTGATACATAAAAAACAAAGATGTGTATATGTATGTGTGTGTGTGTGTGTGTGTGTGTTTTAGTATATATTGTAGAAATGTTTAATTGAATAATATAAAACTAACAATAAAGAAATAATATAAAATTAACAATAAAGAAATAATATAAAACTAACAATAAAGAAACTATAAACAACAATGACAACTAACAATAGTACAAACACACACGTTCACACTATGTTAACCACTTAACGAATTTTCCCGAATTATCTCGGCCTCCACATGTTCTATTTTTACTAGTTTTTGAAAATAAATTAGATGGTTAAGTGGTTAACAATAACATTGGTTATTATTTAGTTAGGTCTGAAAGCTTATTGTTTTGGAGGAGAAAGGAAATGTTGATGTTAATGTGAAATGAAAGCATTCTGAGATAAAGCTGTAGATTATAGTTGCTGAGAACTTAATTCCATACCACCCAACCTGATAGAATAATGAGCTAACATGGGGGCCACTACACAGTTGCTTAACCTGCTAGAAATAGCAGCTAAATCACATCTACCATCTCAAAAAAGGAAGGATAATGTAATTCTAGATACCTGCAAAAAAAAAAAAGGCAATGGACATGGTTGGAACACTTTTGATCATATGTCTGTTCTATCATGGCTGATTTGGGATTAAACAACAGCAACAATAAGGTTTTCTGACCAAGGTATATAGGAGACTGAGATGTGTAAGAGAAAGAAAGTTGAAAGTTGTGATGCTCAAGCCTTTCTCAAAGACATTAGTGATATAACTGAAAGGAAGGCATTCCAACAGGAGGAACCAAATGTGATTCATGAACTCAGACTTGCTGAAGTATCTGATTCCTACTTAGACATCAAGGCTTTAGTGACATATGTGACTCAGTTCAAACTGGAGTATGAAGCTGGGTAAAGTATTTGTTGTTATTGTTATTGTTTAGCCCCAGGTTAGCCTTGATTGAGCAGACCTATGATCAAAGGTGTTTCAGCGTTCACCATCTCGTCTTTTTGTATGTCCAGGACTATATTACCCAATGTGTTTTTTCTTCTTTTCTAAGATGGTAGGGTGTGATCTGAGGGAAATTTGCGTGCTATTTCTAGCAGGTCAAGTGACTGCATGATGGTTCCTTTTTATATAGGTCATCATCATCATCATCATCATTATCATTATCATCGTGTCCACTTTTCCGTGTTGGCATGGGTTGGACGAGATTTTTTGAGGCTGTATTCTATAGCAGGATGCCCTTCTTAACACCGACCCTTATTTATTTTTAAGTAAGGCACTTATTCCACTGATCTCCATCGAACTGCTAAACTGTGGAGCCTATTGTTTTATGTGGGACTTAAACAAACGACGCAAGTTGCTTAAGTGAGAGCAACATGAACGACATACACAGAGATAAACATACACACACACACACTCATACACACACACACACAATGGGCTTCTGCACAGTTTCCATCTAATAAATTTCATTCACAAGGCATTTGTCAGCCCAAGGCTCTTGTAGAAGACACTTGGAATCAAACCCAAACCCAAAACCACATGGTTGCGAAGTGAACTTCTTAACCACACAGCCATGTCTGTGCCTCATAGCTATGCAGCATATAACTTTTGGTTTACAGGACATTGGATGTTCACACTCTTTCCAAAGAGTATGAGCAATTTAAGGGAAGCAATTCCATCTGGTTGGGTCACAAGGTGAGACTTGTTAACTATTTGTTTCATAAGTAGGTATTTTTTAAAGGGTGGAGTTGTGACATTTGTCTCTTTATCAAGCATATTCACCACATGTTTGCACTAAAGTGGCTCTAACTAAGAACTTCAACTGAGTTCTTTTGTACTGACGAAAACAATAACAAGAGCAAAGGAAGGAAATGCATTGTTGAATATAGATCAATTGATAATTTTGCAATACTGGTGTGTTTTTCGTATACAGGATTGGTTGTGAAATATATGAAAGATTTTTGTTAAGTTTATAAAAAATCTTTCAACTGGGGGAGTGATTTGACTTGGTTTTCTACCAAGTATTTATTACTTTATATACCTGGTATCTTTAAAAAGGGAGCTGATATGTGATAAGAATATTCTCAAAAATTAGGCTGAGCTATTTACTACAAGTCTATATACTGTTAAATCTCGAAAGGGTTACAGGAGTCCTTTATTTTATAAATGGAAACCTTTAAGTTAACTAAACTGCAAAACAAGCCAAGGAAGAAATCTTTTCATAGTCACTCGACCTGCTAGAAATAGCAGCCAATCTTTCTCAAATCACACCCTACTGTCTTAAAAAAGTGACACATAGGACAATCTAGTCTATATTTCCCAACTGGAACATCTCTGATAATAAGTTTGCTCGATCAGTATTGACCTGGTGCTAAACAATATCTCAAGAAACATCCATTCTATGTCCATAAAGAATTTAATTTGTGCTTCAATCAAATAAAATCTGTTAAAAATATAAGAAATAATTTGTACAGGAATTTGTGTCAGAGTGTATATAAACTTAAATTCATATAGTATGTCAGGGGCAAATCTATGGTAAAACCCATTATTCTCAAGGCATGGTTGTGGTTAAGGAGTTTGCTTTACAACCATGTGGTTTCAGGTTCAGTCCCACTGTGTGGCACCTTGGGCAAGTGTCTTCTACTATGAGTGAATTTGGTAGACGGAAACTGTGCAGAAGCCTGTCGTATATATATATATATATATATATATATGTATATATATGTGTGTGTGTGTGTCTGTGTCTTTGTGTTTGTCTCCGTATCTGTCTGGTTATCTCCTGTAACTGGTTATCTCTCGCAATAGAGACTGATAGAATAAGTGCCAGACTTTAAAATATGTACTGCGGTCGATCTGATCGACTAAAACCCTCAAGGCGGTGCCCCAGCATGACCACAGTCAAATGACTGACACAAGTAAAAGAGTAAAGTTATAATTAAACTCATAGACATGAAGTATAAGTGAACGTATAAGCCCCAACTGGGAATCAAGAGCCTGGTACAAGCTTTGCTTATTAGGAACTTAAGACTCATCTTCTACACCCAAACTTTATTTCTTCAAGTGTGTTTATTTTCTTAACCTCATTTTTCAAATAAACAGGACTAAATAAACAGTAAATATTTAGAAGATTCCCTTTTTGATTTCATATTATTGTGAATTCTTGTGCAAAAGAAATAAATTAAACTCCACATGGCAGTTTAAGAATATTTATAACCTATGAAGACATTGGTTAGATAAGAAGCTTGCCATACTTATTCTTCTAATTTCATTAGATGTTTTTTTGATTTTTTTGGTTAACATCAAAGTTTCTGTGCCAGCTACTTCATTTTACATTACAAAGAATGGAGTATTGTGGAAAAATAGAAGAAAAGAAATTTGGTTTTTCAACAACCACTTACAACTGCAGTAGTTTGTAATCTGAAACGAAGAAATGCATAGCATACCTGTTGGCAGTTTACTGCAGATGTTTGTTAATTGTTGGAGAGAAGGAGTGGGGGAGCTTAGGAAGTAGCAGCTTCTGAGGATTGTATTATGGTTAATGTTTTATATAGGAAATAGTTGGTGGAGCCTTGTCAACATCAATAATGTTGAGATCAAGCCCAGGAGAAATATAAGTACAGCTACAAAACAAAAGTTTTTTTCATGTATATTGTTGATTTCCATTCAGTTCTTGACATGGAGACTAAAGGGACACAGCTCCAAATGTGGGAACACACGTAATACATATGTCTATCCTTCTCTTGATACTCCAGTGTGCTTCACTTCTCACATCCAGTACTAAACACTTTTCTTGATATTTCTTCCTTGGAAATGTATCTTTCCAGAACTCTCTTCTAGCCCCTTTGGTCCCTACTCCAACCTCAAACCTGCATCAATATAAACTGAATATCAACTACACAGCTTCACCTATATATTCTTATCTCTTAGTTACGAAAGCTCTAAAAAATATATGGGTATGGTTCATTATCTTCAGACTAGCTTATAAGAAAAAATTATCAATAATAGGAATGGAAATTTATTATACTGAGAAGCTTTTAGTGCTAAACTAGTGCCTTTATCTGAATAAAAAAGTACAATTTCAAGCTTCTCTTCATCACATCAACAAAGTATGACTCAATTTCTGCACATATATGTAAAGATGTGTTATTTAGGTCAAAAATACATGGTAATGCTTATGTTTCTTGATCTAGTCTCATAAAAAAAAACGTAATCATGCCTCACTCTCCTACAACCCAATAGCATAAAGCAAATTAAACATTAGTTAATTTAGAAAAGATAAAAGCATTTCACTGTTTTGTTTTGTAATATTTATTTTGAAATTATATGAACATAAAAAAAAATTATTGCAATTCAATTCCTAGTGTGTGTATAGCTGGGAAAGGGGTGGGCTTTGCCAAACTGACTTGCTCTAAATGAAGTATTCACTAATGGGACATACCATCACAGAACTATGCTCCACATTTTGAGAATGTTCAGAAGAGCAGTGTTATCTGTTACACTTTCATATACTTTAAACACAAGTGTTGTATTCAGTTTGGGGGATAGATCATACTGACTTTCAAATAATCATCTTTAAACTTCCCCCTCAAATCATAATCTTATTAGAAACCTGTAGACTGTTTCCATAATTTTAAGTATAAATCTGTTTCTGACGGCAAAATGTTTAACAAACAGTTCATATATAGCTTACTAAAAAAAAAAAAAAAATTAAAATACATAAATAAATGAAAGGTAACCTCCAAAAGGAAGGCAGTATTGATTCGTTTTGACAAAAGACAAAGCATATTTTGGGGTAGAGAGGGGTGATTGATTGATTGATTGATGTTGTCATTGCCCACTTCACTATTGCTAGTGAGCACATTGAATGAGTGCAAAGCTTTTTAACAGTTTTTTTTTTTTTTATCTCCCTACATATATCTCTTTATTTTTTCAATTTGTTATATTATTTGTGCTGCTTCTCTTACCCATTCTGGATTGTTAATGTTACTCTGTATTTCTTCCTCTTTTATGTTGTGCCCCACCACATAATCAGTTGACTTGACTCCTGCATATAAGCAGTACTTGTTTTATTGAATTCTGAGAGATGTAGAGTAGAGTTAGCATTGGTGGACTTTGAACTTTGATTCTAGAGGGACGGGACTTTTAATATTGCAAAGTATTTAGTCTGTTTCTGCTAACTCACCACTCATACAAGGAAGCAATATAATAGCATATTGTTGTGTGTTTATGGCAGTGGGTAAAGAACCAAGTGTGAATTCAATCTGTAAATGTCTATTGTGTGTTGTTTTGAGGTTGAGAGAGGCTGGAAGATGGAAAGTCATTCCAGAGAATATGATTATGTTCCTTTGATAAAACTATTCACATGTACACACACATACATTCAAACATACACCACATTATCTGGTCATTAGGCAGATCACAATTTGTTTCTATTTAATATATATATATTACTATATATATACTTAATTACTTATAGCAAATTGTATTTAAAAGGTTTAATTGAATAAAATACATGTTCCCCTTTATCATTTAATAAATAATAAAATATACATACAATTACATATATATATATATATCATCATCTTCATCGTTTTACGTCCGTTTTCCATGCTGGCATGGGTTGGACGGGTGATTTCGGCCCGCATCGATTT
>JAOPJM010365731.1:0-11564 GCA_027124095.1 Muusoctopus leioderma | reverse complement strand
AATAATAATAATAATAATAATAATAATAATAATAATAATAATAATAATAATAATAATAATAATTCTTTCTTTATTGGTCAGAAGAGCCTATACATATAAAATAAAACATGTTATGCAAAAGGGGAAAAAGCGTAAAAAATATATTAAGATATGTTTAAAATTTAGCACATGAAACATGCAAATACGAGCAATATGTTGTACATGGGTGAGTCGCCACCACCAAGGTAACATCAGGGCATTGTACGCCTCTCACTAATTCTGCTTTGATCACCTGCAAACTGCTCTCCGAAATAGCCCTTGAGTAGTTTCGTTCTTAGCCGAGCCGCGAAGAGCCTCATATCTTCTGAGTCTGATGTGGTGTATATCAACCCCCTATCATCGAGAGTTGACTGGTACTCGTAACCCCATCTATTCCTTCAGTAGTACAATATGTCGATCGTACTCTCTAGGACTCAGCATTAGATTAAGTACGCTGTAGTTTTCCTTTCGGACCGCCCTAATGTTCTTGGACTTCATGGGGTTGGACACCTCGTTTTGAATGTCTCCCAACCTCTTATTTGTCTTTTGTCTGGGCTCTCTCTTGTTTGCCACTTCAGTCTTTTCTAAATGTCCCACAGAGTTTCCTACTCTTCTCCAATCTCAATCACCACACCATCGCTGCAAGGCAATAGCATGGTCCTGCCGATTGTGATTTCTCGCTGGTCTTGTGCTGGAGTAGAAGACGCTCCCAGATTTGTAGTTGTTGTGAACCCAAGGTACTCGTGTTACTGAGGACGAGGGTATTTCATTTGCTTCCTCTCTGGAGCTGTGACTGGTGGTGATCTAGAAATAATGATAGCAGCAGCCATGGTCTTCGCCACTATGACCTGCTGTTGTTGCTGCTGCTACTTCCGTTACTATCTGCCGCCCTTCTTTTCCTTTGCCATCCCTCTTCTGCGTAGAATGACCTCATGGGGCCTTTATTACCACACGTGCAGTAATTGGATCGTCTGTTCTGCAGTATGTGTCTGATGGACTTCCACTCCACTCTCCCAATGGGGTACAACTCTGCGATAGACTTGTGGTCTTCGGGTCATTAGGATCGGAATGTACATAAAGATTACATGCTGTTTGGATCACATCTATGATCATCACATATCTGTACTCTTGTGCAAAGGTGACGACAAGCTAAGTGTCGACATCCATGCCAATATCTCTGACCGTGATACTAGTGTTTCTGAAAATCATGCATTGCGGAACCAGCCTGTAGGAAGGCGTATGGTGTACCAGTTCTACCTAATTCCTCACCTCATCTGCGGTGTTAAAATCATAGTACACGCTTCCAGATGCCCTGCTCAGCCGATGACGCATATATCCTGCCACAAATCGACAAGGGCTTCCTGCATCACCTCTTTCGTTTCTTTTGTTTGTTTTTTTTGTTTTTTTAAATAGAGGTATGTCACCTTTCTTCTCACCCATCCTTGATAAATTCCTCGGACAAGAAGGTACTTTTTTTGTGACATAACTCAACCATGCCTTCTTTTCCTTGAGTTGGCTCAAGTCGAGTCGCTCCTTTTAACCCACAACGTTAGCAAATGGAATGTTGTTGTTGTTGTTGTTAGTTGTGGTGGTATTGTCGTTGCTGTTCGCGTTGTTTTTCCAATTCAACTCTATCGTTCCATCACTATTCTTTTTTGTGTCTTCTATTATACAAATGTAAGCGTGCTACTGCAGCGTGGCATATACCGTGTCATTTTAATTATAACTTACTGTCTATTTGGAATATTTACACTACATGATGATTAAAAACACATTACAGAATGTATTGATGATCATCGTATAAACAAAAACATGCAAATGATTTGTTTCTAGCATTTCGAAATGATATACGAAGTGTATATCGTTAAAGGTTTTAAAGTAATAAAGGATATAATACGAAGTGCATGCCATTCATATTAATCATGTAGCACAATTTCTCTTTCTTATTACAATAAAAGATGTGAACATGAATAAATTATTTAGCAGTTTAACTATTCCACTATTATTCAACATCTTACAATCTACTATATAATAAAGAATGTGATACGAAGTGTATGGCATTATTATTATGCCATTATTTAACAATTTTATGTTTTGTTTATACGATGCTCATTCATAAATTTTAGAGCATAATTGTATTTCTGTATCATCCTTTAGTGTAATTACCCCAGGGAGACCGCACGTTAGGAAAATGTCACGCTATATTTTAGACTGCACGCTATATTGTAACTGACCCGGAAGACAACATGTTATAGTAGCACTAATGTAGATGACTAAGTTCGAATGTCTCACTGTGTTTGCTACATTATTTTTAGTTTTCATTTGAAAATAATTTGTGCACATATTTTTGCTACCACCACTGTGGCGGGCACCTCTTCCTGCTATTTCTGAAGACGATAACTTGCAACGCATGTAAATATTACAAATAGCTATTTGTCAAAAATATGTAAACATTTCAAATGTCTAAAGACAAATCTTTTTCTACCTCAGGCAACGGAGTTGCCTTCCGGTGGTGGCGATGATGGTGATGATGATGATGATGATGATGATAATGATGATGATGATTTCTTTTATGATAATAATTGTAATGATATTAATAATAATACCAAAGAACAGATATTCACCAATAAACACAACGTGAGAAATAACTAATTCTCATATTATAATGAAAAATGTCGCCTACGAGGTAAATTTCTGAAAGATAACGCCGCATATATCAGGGTCACCAATATTAGCTAGCTCTAAATATACATAGTTGTATAACAGTGGAGGGTAGTAGTTCAACATACACCTGGTCACATAGTTGGAACTCATTAATGACAATGTTCTGTTGGTATTCATATGAATCTTCAGCTATCTTGGAAAATGACAATGCGAAGATACACTGGAACTTTAAGACAGAGACAGACCACGAGATAGTAGATAATTCGACTGACATCATTCTCCATCATTAAAAGGACAATATTGTGCTCAAAATTGACATATAGAATAAGTACCAGTCTTACACATAAGTACTGGGGTCGATCTGATTGACTAAAACCCACCAAGGCGGTGCCCCAGCATGGCCGCAGTCAAATGACGGAAATAAATAAAAGAGTAAAAGAGTAAAAGAGTATATCACTACCGTATGCCTATAATGTTAAACAGAGTGAACTGCAAAGCTAAAGAATTATACTGACTGAAGACATTACTGAATTAAGACATTGTGGTAATTAAGAATAGTGTCCATCATCCCGTTTGTAATTGATACAACTGGAATAACAGGTAAGCACTTCTATATTGATATTGACATATTACACACAAGGATAGTCGGAGGTAACTTCCAGAAAATAGTAATACTAGAATCTGTAAATATTGTTAGGACATTTCCAAACACAATTTGTTAGCCTTGTTAGCAGCCTTGAATATATTTATGCATGGTTTCCGAAATACTAATGCTATTATTAATATTATTTCATCATTATTAACCTTATTACTATAGTAGTAGTAGTAGTAGTAGTAGTAGTAGTAGTAGTAGTAGTAGTAGTAGTAGTAGTAGTAGCAGCAGCAGCACCACCACCACCACCACCACCACCACCAGCAGCAGCAGCAGCAGTAGTGTAGCACTGCCAAACACCGTTTAAACAATTAGACCAATCGTTGCCTACCAGAAGTGCAAACTTCACAGAATCCTATGTTGCTGTGCAGGTACGAACCTACAGATGAGCAGGTTGAATGTGAGTTGCATCGATCTCGCCAGCTTACTAAGGTATGCACAAGTTATAAGCACTGCACCAGTATTACGTGTACGTGACAAATTCAGAAAGCACTTAGCTGAATGTATTAAAACATTTAGTAACGTTCTGTCTATTTGTTCTTTTAACGATTCCCAAAGCACTTATTAATACCGTGATTGTTTCTCCTTCAATCTTCACATTCTAGTTAAATGTATTTCCAGAGATATATCCTTGATCCCTCAGTTTATTGGGGAAGGTATATCCAATGGTATTGTCGCTTTGTCATACTCTGAGACATATTCTGATGTATGTTTATACCATCTTATTTATGTCATGCCTGCAGATGTATTTTTTCATAGCTAATACTTGGTAGATGAACACATTGTGGTTATGTATTCTCCCCGCCTCCATATATTCTGTAATTACTTAATGTATTCTGCTTCATATATTGTTGGTGGATTCAAGAAGAAATACTTTGATCCAGTGCCAAACTCAAGATTACGTCAGTCTCAGCATTGTGTCAGTTGGTATTGTGAGTCAGTTGGTGTTTAGTTCTGTTTTAAATATTAATTTAACATGTCTATAATATTCCTTGCTAAATGTTTCGTTCCTTTGTGTGTGTTGTACGCTGTCCAGCTCATTGATACCTAAGCTTGCTACCTAATTTGTATGTCAATTTTTAGTGAAATTATCTTCTTTCTGTTTCTTTATTTAGTATATTAGTGTTCTTGATTAATTTTCCTCTCTTCAAGGTTGCCTTGGAATAATTTTCTAATCGCAAACTCATATCAATTTCTATAGTAAGTATGAGAACTGTCTTCAACAACGTTTCTAGTTACTCACCATCGGTGGCATACAACTTGAGGTCGTCAATATACAAAAGATTGTTGATTACCTTGCCATAGCATTTGTATCCGCGTCCAGTCCAGTTTAACACTTAGGTTAAACGTGTTAGCACCAGAGAGAAAAGGAATGGAGAGAGGGAGTCCCTTTGGAAAATTCTTCTTCTCATAGTGACGGGGTTAGTTTTTATAATTCCCTCTTTTCTCTGTATCTGCAGAATTGTTTGCCATTTATTCCCGATATGTGCAACCTGTGTTTTCTTATTACTGGTGCCATCTTACTCCGAGCTAATATTTCCAGGGCCCACGTGTGGGGAACACTGTCAAAAGCATTCTGCTAGTCAATTCATGCCACGTTCAGACCCTTCTTTCTTCTCCTACAGGCTTTGTTGGTCAGTAATTAATCTTTCCAGCTATATGGGTTTTTGCAGTATCTCTTCTGCTCAACTATAAACAGGTTGTATTTTCCAGAAGTTTATTCTTTGTGAAAGTATTGCTGTTAAGGTTGTGTAGGCTTAGGAATGCAGGTTATGACTCCCTAGTTTTAGGGATTGATGTGACTTTAATCTTGGGAATTAAGATGATTTTCTCGCCAGTAAGCCAGATACGTGGTATCTACACCTCTGTCAGTATCTCATTAAAGATCTCTGCTTTTATCTTATGTGTCCCTTTTAAATATTTCAACTATATGTTTAGAATCTATCATGTCCTGATACCTTCCACTTTTTGAAGGTATGTTTGCAGCGTTTGGGCTACTTCTGCTGTTGTTATGGACTTGCACGATTATTCAGATGCTGTGTTCGTTGTTTTGAAACCTCCGGTCCATGGTAATTTCTTCGCTGCCCATTCTATTCCTTGTATTCTTCTACTTGTTTTGCTATTTGTGCTGCATTTATTTCTATAATAGTTTTACCTAGTACTTCATAAAATAATTTTGGGTTGGAGTGGAATTGCTTGTTTTGTTAAAAGAATTGTTGTTGTTTTCCTACCGACGGTGGATCCTGTTTTAGACCTTCTTTGATTTCGGATACTTATTGTTTGTGTGTTATATCATGTTTCTGTAATATTTGTCTCTTTATTTTATTTTCAGTTGAGCAGTTTCGTTATTGATATCATTAAATGCTGAGAGGTCTTTCTTCTTATTTTCTATCTTTATCTGTGGATTTGTTTTCCATGTTGTTTGCTTTGGTTTCGATATTCCTACATGGGTAATAATCACTTTTCTTTATAACTACAGTGGCTGCTAAGTATATCATTTCGTTTAACCTAGTGATATTGATTTTTGTATCCGTTTTCATTTAGTCGGTGATGGTTAGGTTTGGTTTTTTTTCTATTACTATTTTATCGTTGAGTTTTATACTTTGGTGGTACTTTCAGATCTATTGCTTTCAATTATTTAATTATTTTTACCTTAAGATTTTCATGGCTATGATTTCTACTTTTGGAATTTCCAATTCTTAAAATTTCTTCATATTCCCTTTTATTTATATTTTTGTTTGTGACGTTCTGGTTAGGGTTTTGCTGGTCTGTATTCTGTCGTTCAAACGTTTGGTTTTGTTGCGTTTTGTTATTGAATCTGATTATTTTGCACGTATAAGTGCACGTTCTTAGTGTCTCTTATTTGTGTTGCTTATTTTATGTTTGTTACTTAAGGTTTCGTTATGTATTCTTTCTTTTAAATGTGCTATGTTGATTTCTGGTATTTTGTGGCTTTGAGAGCTTATTTTCTTAAGTTAGCTAGTCTGTGTGGGGTCCAACATTACGTTTACATCCGGGTTATTTTCCCTTCAAATTTTATACGATTATATTGTCGAAGTTTCATTTTATTCTAGTAGAGTCTGGCTGTAAAATATGCAAGTAGAATATTTCTATTGCTCCTACTTATGCCTTTTCTGTTATATTTGCTAGATTTGAGGAGTTAAAGCCCGTCCTTATATTGAGATTGTCATCATTTTCATCGGGTACCGTTTATTTGTTTCTGGTGTGGTCGAATTTTTCACGCGCCATTTTTCATATTATCGGTGAAATAGCAGAATCGATAGAATGTAGGACAAAATTCGTTGCGGTTTTTCTACCAGCTTGTTACGTTCTGAGTTTAAATCCCTCCGAGATCAACTTTGCATTTCATCCTTCCGGGGTCGAGGAAAAATATTACCAGTCAAGCACTAAGCTTGATTTAATCGACTAAGTCCTTCCTTTAAATTTCTGACATCCTTATGTTAGAATCAGTTATTTTTATTATCATTGAACATGCCCGCATGTGTTTGTATCCTCTTTGTAACAAGTCCACTGTATGTATGTATTATAAACAGGCCCTGATGGTAACAAGATAATAATAATGATAATAATAATAATAATAATAATAATAATAATAATAATAATAATAATAATAATAATAATAATAATAATAATAGTCGAAAAATCTGCTACTGGGCCACCACCTATTTTAACCGTGACTACCAAGGTTAAGTGCTCTTTCGCAGCTGTATTCTCTGGTTTAAAAGCGCATGTTGATTGTACGCCCATTCACACGGTTAATGCTAGCCACTCTCAACGACCCTTCATGAAATTTACTGGAGGGCACACCTTGTTCTCCACCCTCTCCTTCCTCTACAAATGGAACTTGAAAAAGTTAAAGAAGGCTTGACCGAAAAGGAAAATGTCTTTAGTCCTTTTACTTACATCCACCATGCACATTCGTTCACCATTGCAACCAACCAGTGAAAAACTGCACACCCTTCCCGATAAAAGGAAAGCTGCGGAGCAGCCTCATGATGTTGATAGCCAGATCCGTCCTGCACGCGACAACAGCTGTTCAACAAAACTTGACAAGTTTTCAAAGCTCTGACACAACGAATGCGTGCAGAACGGTTTCGTTGCTCTGTGCGTGTCTCGGACAGGCCCTGCTGACGACAGTTCCAGCAAAAAGATGAGCTGTGATGAAGCATGTCTGACATGTTTTACTACACTTGCTCCCCATCCAGGAATCTTCTGAGATGACGCAACCTCAGCACATACATACGCATCATTAGACACGACATGCCGAGCCCTCTGTCAAGACGGTGTTAGCAGCAGATGGACCACTTGAACAGTGGGACTCATCCCTTCCACAAGAAGCAAAGGAGCAGCCGCTCCAGCTTGGTCAGTTGAGAAGGGGGACAAGACCCGACGACCAGGCGGAAATATTTAACGGAGACGATGTTACACATTCGCCACCTCTGCCTGGTCTTTCAGGGATAGTTTCCTCTCAGCTCTCTTCTGGGTGAGACCGGTGACCCTGCTCATAACCTCGTTCCAGTTTTTATCCACATGGAGCTCAAGATCGAATAAGACTGTACGCAACTTAACCGTTCCTACGGCGCATGGAGTAGCTTGTCCAGGTTCCAAGTTGCAGACCCATCGAATTGTTCGAGTTAATCTTTACTCCTGTCACAGCCTTGTATTCCTTCAGAATGGCGCGAACCACCTTTGCTTCCGTGGTATCCGACAATATTACGGTGATGTCATCCGCATATGCCAACACGGCTTTCCCACATTCCTGCTTCAACGGGATGCCCCCTCAACACCACCAGTTTCCGCAGCATTGTCTCGAGAGTCACAACATACAGAAGGGATGAAAGAGACGGAGCGAGCGTTTGATTCGAAACGTTGGTCAATTAGTCTGTGCAGTTTCGCAGCACATTGAAATAACCCAGCATATAAAATAACGGGGTCGAAACCGGCTGCTTTGAGGCCAGTCGCCAAGTAACGATAGTCGACGCTATCGACAGCTCCCGTTGGATCCAAATTGTTCAGAGCCCCACCGAAACCAGGTTTATAATGTACTCTCTCTATGATGTATCGCATGAGGTGGAGATTGTCGTGGATATATCTACCCCGGATCGTTCAGGTCAGCGCTTTCCAGACCACACTGCCGACGACAAGCGCCAACCGCTTTACTGGCACGTTGGGTAAAATCTACATTCAGTAAAATTATGGGCCGGAAATTATAAATAACGTTTCCCTTCTTCGTATCCTTCTTCGCAGCGCTACTGCGAAATCTCCCCTTCTGCTGCAAGTTGTAAAAGACGTTCGCAAAGGCGTCAGCGAATAAGTATGATATGTACACATAAAGCTCATATGGCAAACCTTCCAAACCTCGTGATTTTCTCTCGTAAAACTACTTACCGCCAACCTTATCTCAAAAGCTGTTCTAGGCTTTTCGCAGTACTCTGCGTCCTCCACCAAGGTAGGCATTAAAGTCCATTACCGTCTCCGGCCCATCGCTATTTCTAGCCTGTCCAGCGACCGCATAGACACTCCTTCATTGATTTGTCTACCTACTTTCGTATTGTCTTTTTGACCGTAACAATGCTTTATTTAAAATGACATGTATTCAATGTTCAGTTACGAGTTAATTATCATGGCCAAGTGACTAAGACGTTCGCTTTGCAATTATGAGATCCCGGGTTCGATCCCACTGTGTGACATCTTGGGTAAGTGTCATTTACCATAGAGTCAGGTTGACCCAAGCATTCGAGGTGAAATTGTGTAGACAAAATCAGTGTGTAAACCAGCCGGTTGGATTGTACCTGTAATTCAAAGGTCCATCCTCACCACACACTGTCACACGGATTCTGCTTGAGGATTGCATTAAAGGTATGCGTGTCTGTGGAATACTCAATCACTTACACGTTAATTTAACAAATATGTGCTTCAGTTAATGGAACAACTGAATGTTCATCGTCGAAACCAACGGAGGATCCCTCAATCATTAATAAATTTAGTTTAATTTTTTAATGTAAATATAATTAAACGTATCTCACACTCTAAGCAAAGAAAGGCCCCATATAGCAATCAATCACAGCTAGCAATACAACTATTGTAGAATACTAAATAGTAGCATTCAAAGATATTACTGATTATTGTTGCTGTTTAACCACAACTCAACTATGATCGAGCAGACTTATGATAAAACGCCTTCTAACGATGACCATCCCATCTTTTCCTAGTTTATCTCAGACTACATCATCGAATATGTCCTCTTTTTTGTTAAAGATGGCAGTATTTGATTTGAGAGAGATTTGACTGCTATTTCTAGTAAGCCGAGCTACCACGTAGAGGCTGCTACATTGACCCGTGAAATTAGTGGTGCTCCGTGTTGGTAAAAATCAGTTCATTTCACGGCACACACATTTCCATTCAACAATATTGATATCATAAATGACGCTGTGGCTGAATTGATAGAGCGTCGGACTAAATGTCTTGTAGTATTTAGTTAATTAACTTTACGTTCTGATTTCAAAACCCACTAGAGTCTACTTTGCTTTGCATCCCTCTGGGATCGAAATGTCCGTACGTGGGATATATTGGGGATTCGATTAAATCAATAAATGTATACTTCTGTATCCTGTTATATCAATGTGCATGTCTGTACTACTCTCAAAATATCCGTTTTAAAAAAAAAATTCCAAGTTCGAATCAAGTCTGGGACATTGTATATATACAGGTATAAAACTGAGGATGATGGTAGGAGATCGAACCAATTTAAAGATTGTGATTTTGCAGTCATTGTATAAAACTGAGGATGATGGTCGGAGATCGAACCAATTGAAAGATTGTGATTTTGCAGTACAATGTCTTTGTAATGGTGAACCGAAGTCTTCTGTATACATTGACAATGTATTTATGCTACCAACAGAGGGAACCTGTTCGTCATCACTCGATCTGCTAGAAATATAAGCCAAATCTCTCTAAAACTACACCCTACCGTCTTGAAAAAAGGGAAAATACATATTGTATAATGTAGTTTGAAATACGCAATGCCCTTGGAAAGGACGAGATGGTCATGGTAGAAAGGCCTTTGATCATAGTTCTTGTCAGTCAGGTCTGACCTGGGGCTACCCAAGAACAACAACAACTCACGTGTATGATAATGATTTAAAAAAAATATATATATTCTGAAGAAAAGCACAGTTGGTCAAATCATCTCCACTACTTCACTTATCGAGCCCGCAGAGATTGAAGATAGGCAATGTCAACCTCGACAGGAATTGAACTCAAAATATAAAGGAACGCTACAAAATACAGCAAGATATTTTGTCAAGGATTCTGACGTCTCTCTCGTCTAACATTCTATCCTCTCTCATACTGTCTCTCAGGCGCCCAATAATAGTGTCTCATATTGGCACAAGAGACCAACTTTGTAAAAGAGGCTTATAATCCGCTAAGTACATGATTTATGCATATGTCATCAAACTTCAGTGTTGATAAAATGCAGATTGAATATTTATATACGATTTTAACGTATTTTAAAGCATTTTATCCGATATTCAAGTCTTTCTGACATTACACCACCATGTACATATGCAAAATGATAGTAATTATTATGAAATTGTGCTGGAGAAAACTGAACGATCCATGTAACAGATTCCAATATACAGTTATAGCTATATTACAAACCAACTTGGGAGTCTCTCCGTGGTTGATCAATCTACTGAAAAATAGCTGCCTTTTCCAAATCACATCCTACAATCTTAAATAAGAGAAGGACACATTAGGAAATATACTAAAACATGGCCCTAAAAAGACGGGAGGGTCATGATTGGAATGGCTTTGGTCATACATATGTTTGATTAGGGTTGACCTGGAGCTAAATAACAACAACTACTACCACAATCGCAAGAAAGAGTTAATTAAGTTAGAATTATAATATAAAATAGTACTTCGCATGACGTGTGATGGATGATAGCATGAAACAACTACATTTGTCTATAGATGAGAGATAAAGGAACCAATCTATGTATAATATAATAAAATATATTATTCCTTAGACATGAACACAAAGAGAGAATTCAGGATGATAAGAAATCGATTGATATGAGGTTTTTGTCTGTGTTAAAGTGTATTATTATAGGATTCAGTATAATGAAATGATTTAGGAGAAAAAAATATAGCTCACGGATTCGACTAAAGATAAATATACATATACATTAACCCATTTGTTCTT
>JAOPJM010365627.1:0-11565 GCA_027124095.1 Muusoctopus leioderma | reverse complement strand
ATGATGATGATGATGATGATGATGATTATGATGATGATGATGATGATGATGATGATGATGATGATGATGATGATGATACTGAGAATGATGATGATGATGATGATGATGATGGTGATGATGATGATGATGATGATGATGATGATGATGATGATGAGGATAATCATGATGATGATGATGATGATGATGATGATGATCCAACAAAAGATCGCCGATCTTCCAAATCGAACTAAGGAAACTATATATTTCCATTGGTCTTTCCCATTGCTGATACTATCTGTCGGTTGCAACTCCTGGCAGAATTCTCCCCGTTTTCTCCGGTTACAGGAGGCAGGATTTTAACTCTAAACGCACAGAGCCGGTACAGATACTGTAAGACCGACGCTTTAAAAATTCTTCCAATTCACCATCACTGGACTGGTACTTTATTTATCGACTCAGAATGGCTGGAAGGCAAAGTTGGCCTCGGCGGGATTTGAACTCAGAGTGCAGAGAGTCGAAACTTATAACGCAAACATTTTTCCGACGCCCTAACAACTCTGCCAATTCGCCACCTAAAAACTTAATTTGTGCGGACACACTCAGAGCAGTGGTCCCCTGCACCGCTGGGTAGGCAGGAACAGGTGCAAAGGGTATATTATGAATAAATCCTATACTGATATATTGTTGTTGTAGTTGCTGGTGTTGCTGTTTAGCACCAGGTGAATCCTAATCAATCAGACATATGATGAAAAGCATTCCAGCCGTAACCATGCCGACTTTTATTCAGACAATGTGTATCCAGGACCTGGATATTATATTTAGACATAGTGTATCCAGACGGTAGAGAGCGTTTTGAGGGAGATTTTGTTATTATTTCTAGCAGATCGAGTGACCACATTGAAGCGGTCTCATTGTGACAGCATAGATCTCGTGATTTATTCTTAATATGCAGGTCTAGTCCTTTGAGGACGAGGGAGAAATGTCGATGAAACTGATTCCGCTGTATTTCTAATTCTTATTTTCTCAACCGTGGATAGATGAACAGTAATATTTACTGTGGTGGAATTAGATTTTAGAATTTACAAAGTTGAAGCAAACATTGTAAGGTACTTAGTACGGCCTATTATTACTTATGTAATCTCAGCTTATTCTGAAATCGAGTCGGCAAATTATCTCCAGACATTAAAAATGGGCTGCAGTCTGATAAAAACCATTAATTCTTGAAATATTCTGTAAATAGATACATGTTGGTAGAGATAAAAGTAAGCTAAAGATACTGTGTAGTTTTTTATATTTCGGGAGACAGACATTGTAAGTGAGTGTAGATGAGATAACTGCATGGCGTGACGAACATATGGGGGAGCATCTACGTTGTCTCTCAATTTGTGCTAGAAATAGTAACTAAATGACTCTCAGAACACCCTCTACTGTCT
This sequence comes from Muusoctopus leioderma, assembly GCA_027124095.1. Lineage (NCBI taxonomy): Eukaryota > Metazoa > Mollusca > Cephalopoda > Octopoda > Octopodidae > Muusoctopus > Muusoctopus leioderma. The sequence continues at coordinate 10,153 of JAOPJM010365627.1, read as the reverse complement.
TAAAATAAATGTCCACACTGTCACACTGCGTCTCATACGACTCACTACTGCATATCGAAGTGTGCAGTATGTTCCTCAGCCAGGCAGAGGCATATTATATTTGGGACAATAGATTTATAGATCACGCTTAGTCGAACGGCCGACTACCTGCATTCTATAGGTCAGCTAGATCAGAGCTGAACTGGGGTTACACAACAAGGATACATTAGATATTGTAGAACAGTATATACTATGTCTAAACAAAACGGTTTGTATATCATGGTTGGAATATCCTTGATCATAGGTCTACTCGATCAAGGCTGACATGGGTGTAAACAATAACACCATAAACTGACATCCCATGCTTAGACCATTGTTATTCACCAAACACCATAAAAACTGAACGGCTTCCTTGAAATCAATTGCTTGCGTACAATGAAACTATATTGATTTCATTTGTTTTTCGAATTGTAACCTGTATGTCCACAATTAGTTTCAAAATAAATATACAGGTATGTAATTATGTTTTTATCTATAAACGTTTAATTAATTGTTTATTTTATTTTATGGATCATACATATCTCAACTAGAAAACAGCTGGCTCTCATTACATTATAAATTCTGGAACTAAAAAAGACGCCAACTCTAAAATAGCAATCGTAAATTATGCGAACGTAGAACAGACAACTTTATTAGAATTTTTAAGAAAAAAAAAAAATGCATACACTCTCACGTGGATATAAGTAAGTTTATGTCGACTACTATTTAAGACATAATTCATTAGGTGGTCTTCTTGAATAATTAGCAATGTTCTAAGGCGCTCTGAGATTATAATTTTCTTTTTCTTTTTTTATTATTTTATTATTTTTCGTCCAATATATCTTGACTGCAATGAATCGGTAAATTCAGGGTTTGAAAATAATCATATGTAGGCAGAAGTAGTAACGTTCTGGATAAAATAAATTCTAGCGTTTAGTTATGTGCCACATAGGTTTTATGTTAAAATCTATAATTTTGGTGTGTATACGTGTGTGTTGAGTCTTCATTATTGGTAAAATGTCTCTAGTACAGAATAACGTACAAAAAAAATTCATGTTGTTTAATGTAGTCTGAAAAATACGGGATGGTCACGGTAGAAACGCCTCTGAACATAAGTCTATACGTTCAGTGTCTACAATAATAAAAACAACAAATTTACGAAGAACTGAAGAAGGTATAGTTATGTTTACACAAAACGTCTTTCGCCATAAGGGAGGCTGAACTCGACGTTCACTGATTGTGTGTCCAAAATCATTCAACAGATTTAACCATGTTAATACAGTGATAATTTGTTCAAATAGCATATTTACTTCAAATAGATTAGTAGAATTTTAGAGTAAACTTAAGGCAGTGAATATAACTGAGGATGCTGAACACCAGAAGTATTTAGTTGGATATACGGTAATCAATTCAGTAATATGTCGGTCATTCGGCCCATTTTTCAATGATATGTCAATCTGATGATCCCCCGCTTCCTTGAAAGATCCAAGTCTTATCTGTCTGCTTCGTTTAATTCGTTTGAATCATTATTTTATTGAGACAACGGTAAGTTGGTTCGTCAGGTGTTCTTATGTTGGTCCATCTGTTTATTCGTACATTGGAAAGTTAGTTTCATTGTTCAGTGGAAACTTTGATCTGCCGATATATTAGAACATCGGTACATTAACCTTCGGGTAATATTTATTGAATCTGATATGTTGGATCATTTGTACATAGTTAGGAACCATTTTTTTGTTAAACTCTCATTTACTTGATACGTCTATCTATGGCCCACCATTACGTAGGTTCATTGGTATCTTTCTACGTCGCTCTGGTGATTTGCCAGTTCATTAGTATGTCGATGTGATAATTCTTTTTGTTCGTCGATGTGCTATTCTGTGGACCCAACGATCCATATTTTAGTATGTGTGTTTATGCATCGCTCCATTGTAATCGTGGTATATTAAGCCGTCGATTTATTAGTATGACGTTTAATCAAGTTATTAGTTGCAGCAGCGAAGCAATGAATTACCGACCAGTTGGTCTCTTTTAAGTATTAAAAAACCAGAGTCCGGGAAAACAAGTGGTGATCTGCGTTGGGAAAAATCGTTTAGTAAAGTTATCAAATGCGGATAAGTTTGTATGGAGTGAGGAGTCAATAATACTGAATGAAGAGAGAAAATGTTTAAATATTTATGGTAGCACTGAGAATATAGGCTTGAAATATGTACGTGAATAGAAATAAATAAAGAGGGAAGAGTAAGGGAGAGAGAAGATAACCAGGCGAAAATGGTGTTAATTAGAGGTCAGTGGCTAGAGTTACGAAACGAAGATTGAGAAGAAAGACAGTAATGAGTTAAGCAGAAACTAAAAACAATCGCAGACAAGGAGGCGCTATTCTGTTGATCCATCGGTACGTCGGTACATCGATAAATCGGAACGTTGGTCTGTTGAAATGTTGTTTTACGTCTCTGATAGCCCACCATTTCCTTAATATGCTATTCTATTTAGCTATCTGATGCATTGGCATGCCATACTGTTGACCCGCTATTTCCTCTAAATTTGTTTCATGTTATTCATTGTTACATCATTCTGTTGATCTGTCATTTGACTGAAGCCTCAATATTTTAATATGTCGTTTCATCAGTACTTTGGTATACTGATGTCAGTATTTTGTTCTAGTCTCCTGATACCTGTTTCCTACTAAGTTATTATATTAACCCGATAGCTTCCTCTTAATTAAACATTGATCCGGTGGGACTTTACTGTGCTGTCGTTTCATTAGTAAATCAGACTATTGATCCGTTGGTTCATTGGTATGCTGTTACATTATTCCATATTTTCCTTTGTTAAGTGTTTTTTTCCTGTTCCACAGAAGCTCAGTAAATTGCTGCATCGTTTGATCATTTCTGATAGCTTGCAAGTTCCTTGGTATATTAATCTATTGATCCATCCGTTCATCAATACATCGTTTTGTTGATGTCAGCTCATTGTTAGATTGATCAAGTCACACACATTTCAATAGTATTTATGCCTTTCTCTCTGTCTACCAGTTTATTTGTGCGCTGGTCTATTGATCCATCGTTTCTTTAGCTCGTCAGTCGGTTTCCTTCCTACGTTGCTCTACTAGGTGTGTTTTCCGATCTATTGTTTTATTGATATGTATCTCAGTTTTAGTCTTCTTTATGTCGGTGCCTGTGTTGATTCATCAATAGATAGGTGAGCTGAGGCGCGCATCCGAATTGAGTCTTCTTTAGACTTCTTTATATCTATGTTGATTCCTCAATAGACGGGTGGACTGAGGCACATTTAATAGCGTTTAGTGTCCTGATACTCAACGAAACACTTGCAATTGATTTAAACAAAGAAACACAAAATCCCCGATATAATAACCAGTCCAATATCACATACTTATGGCCATTTCGCTCCCTTGCCACATATTTAAATGATCTTACACATACAGCATATAAGCCACATATCACCTGAAAATATATAGTACCTTATACTTATACACACATACATTCTTCGCCTACGACGAACAGATGTACATTCCCACGTATATCTGGATTAAACATGCATCGCCTTAGACACAATTTCTACGTCACAGACACATACATGCTTCATCTCACAGACACAAACTCAAACACAAACTCCACCCAGCAAACATACACACAAACTTATGTCAAAGAATCCTTTGCGTACGCTGCTGCACCTTAGGAATTATAGCCTACTCGCTGAGTGCAACTACTGTTGTTCGTCTGCAGTGTACGGCTCCATTAGAAAGCACATTTTCTCGTTAATAGAATAAACATGTCTCTCGGGTTACTTTTTCCTCTGACGATGTTGTAACTGGAAAAAGGATACACACTCACAAAAAACATTCATATGCGTACGTCTACCTTATACATATTTATAATTGGGTGTGTTCGTGTGTATGTATGTAACTGTAGATGTATGATAATATTGGAGGTACGTACGTAAATATATACAGTACCGCAAATATGTTGTTTAACATTTTCAGTAGATTCTCGATACGTTTATATACTTCATCTTCAGCCTGTATTGTTAAATTGTACAGTAACACTACAAAAGTATACAGTGTTAAAACACTGGTGCACCATTGAAAAAAATGTCACTTAATATTTTACATCTTAATATTAATAATGAAGTCATTATAATGAATCATTTGTTTATTTGGGAACCAGCTCGAACTGTTTTTTACATTACATTATTTAACATCTTTAGCAGAAGTTCAAACATTGGAGTATGGTTCTAAATCAATGTTATTTATAATGCCAGTAAAGCGTTAACATTATGGAAACTCAAGTTTATTCAAACATTAGGTGATGGCTGTTTTACCGTTTAGAATTCCCGTTTGGGCTTCATCCGTTTTGAAGTTAAACTGCTCATTTACTATTACTTTCTATACAGAATATATCCATTTTTTGCATTTGCACACTGTGTGGCCGGATGATCAAAGGGAAAGTGTCATATCATTCAACTAGTGGGTCATATGTACTGTTGTTAATTCGTACCATTCTTGGGACTTTTGGATATTCTTTTCTTTATTATATGATTTAGTCAGCAGATGAAGGACAGCGCCCACGGCCTTTTTCAAGGCCTCCGGGACTGGTGGAAGGAAGGGACATAAAATAGCATCAGGCCGGAGAGCTAACCCGAATGCTTGCAACAGCGTGGGCACCACCAATTTTTCCAAGAGTCAGGTGGTACTATTAAACAGGGTTACGGATTAAGTGGTATCTAAGAGTCTAATAAGATGAATAACTGTGAAGATGACAGCAAGGTGTCCAAAAGAAGAAAGAAATAGAATTTAGAAGAAACGTTGAAATAAGAATATTTTCAAATCTGCTGTAAAAAAAAAACATTGAGTCATATTATTTATACGTCATATATTATTTATTTTATTCGACTTTAAATATTGTTATTCGTAGAACAACAAATTAAATACAATCCCATAGAAATACTAAAAAGTAAATAATCAAGTAAACGGTATATCACTACGTGATCGTTAGACAGACTAGGAATAACAGCCAAATCTTCCTCAAATTATACCCGCCAATTTTGAAAAGTAAGAGATGCATTGGATAATGTATTCCTAGATACGCAGTGGCCGAAAAAAAACCGATTAGATGGTCATGGTTAGAACGTTTTAGATCATAGGTATGTTCAATCAGGGCTGAGCTAGTTCTAAACAATAAGAGCAAGACCAACAACAATGAAATAGAATCATATTGGCAAAACAAAATTGGTGAACACATTAAATAGAATGGAACAGATGAAATAGATTTTGGCAAAATCGGAATTCAAGCAAGAGAAACAAAACGTTCCCCTCAACCAACTGTTTGATAACAAGCTTTCTTTTCAAACCAAATATTTTACAAGCTAAAAATATAGTTATCAAAATAAACAATCCTTTTCCCAAATTGTGTCAAACATGCAGCCAAATTGAAATATTTTCATATCAAGCTATGCATACATACATGTCTAAAGCTCAAAATAGCTTATAACTTTGAAGTCTGAGGCAGATAAACAACACCCACGTCTTCACACCCAAAAGAAAACACTAACGCCATGCCCTCTAGATATGCTATTCACTTCAAACCGTTTTGAGCTGTTCATTGAAGATTTAATATATTGACATTCGTTGGCCTTTATAAATCTACATATTTCTGAAATAATCCATAAATATATGCGGTAATAAAATCACTCTTTCTTCCTTTTCCTCTCTTTCTCTTCGTCTATTTCCCTTTCATCTCCCCTTCTCTCCTTCTTTACTCTCCCACCTCTCTCTCTCTCTCTTTCTCTCTCTCTCTGATATATTATAACCAATTTTATTTTAGAATTGAATTTTTCACCAAACTCAAACTTAATACGAAAACAACGCTGAATAACCCCACACGCCAGCAAGCTGGAAAGCCAGCATGAGTTGAAAACTTGTGTATCTTGTGCATAGGAGGATAGTTTAGAACACAACAATTTAAGCTAACAAAGCTCGGGACATTTATAAAGTTGTACCACATCATTGTACTTATTTACAGCTATACGTACTGAGACATATATGAATGACTAGATATCAACAATAAACAATTCGGTAATTAGACTAACATTTCCAGACTTAACCAACTGAAGATTTTTTAGGTGTGGTTAAACAGTTACTAAATCGTATAAGAGCCAACGATATAATTTCAATAACACCAAGCCACAATTACTATACGTATCGAAGAAACACTTTTTGTCCCTCACCCTATTTATGCACGAACAACATACAGGTAAAACCTTCAATGTCACTACAAATGCTAGGCCCCGGAAACTGTGACTATCTTATTGCGTCTCCACTTATATAACAATGTCCACAAAATCTCTGCAGATAACACAACCCGAGCACATGCTTGCCCTTAACAGTTACAGCTTGCCGAACTCTCCGCACAGGAGGGTGGGGGTGCTGGTAGCAGATGGATCTTCTGACCAGTGGAACCCGTTCCTTCCGTAAGAAGCGAAAGAGTTGACCCTCCAATCTGGTCAGATGCAATCTGGAGCAATGCACGATCGTCATGTGATATCATATTATGGAGACGATGTTCGAGGTCGCCAACTCTGCCAGACCCTTCGTGGATATGGTAGCAGACCACCCAAACTCGGCTATTCGCCCTTCGCAAAACCACACAATATCTCATGTGCCGTTACCGGCTTTTTTGCAGCAGCACACTACATGTCCTGGCGAGAGTCACGGCAGGACGCTGAAGTAAGTGTTAAAAACCACCATCTCTAGTTCACCGCTCACCCACACAGTCGGGCAATGTGCTGCTGATAAAAACCGCGCATATCTGCCTGGAATCGGAGAGGAAGACAAGAATAATAATTGTTTCTAACATAGGCACAAGGCCAACAATTCCCCAGTACTTGACTGGTACTTTATTTTATGGACCCCGGAAGGATAAAAGGCAAAGTTGACCTCGGCGGGATTTGAACTCAGAGCGCCAGAACGAATGCTGTGAAGCATTCTGTCCGACGCGCTAACTACTCTGCCAAAATAATAATAATAATAATTCTTTCTAATATTCGCACAAGGCCAGAAATTTTTAAGAACGTAAAGAGCCGGAAGAAATACCGCAAGGCATTTTGTCCGACGCCTTACCGATTCTGCCAATCCACCCGCCCTTTAATAATAATAATTATTATTATTTTTAATATTGGCACAAGGCCAGAAATTCAGGTAAGTCGATTAAATCGACTCCAGTACTTGACTGGTACTTTGTTTATCGACCCCAGACGGATGAAAAGCAAAGCTGGCCTTGAACTCAGTTTAATAATAATAATAATATAGCATTTTAAAATATATAGCAATTACAAAAGTCTTTAGTGAGAGGAATGCTGAAAAAACATCCAGGAAGATCTGAAAGTAAAGATGTTATTGTCGGATGTCCAATATTTGTTACAAAGATAAAGTGAACTCCTGTTCATTCAACACCGACTGTGAAGACGCTGCGTGGCTTAGTGGTTAGGCGGCTGGGCGCTTACAATCGTAAGGTCGCGGATTCGATTCCCAGACCGGGCCGGTGCGTTGTCCTTGAGCAAGGCACTTTATTTCACGTTGCTCCAGTCTCTAATCAGCTGAAAGTGAGTACCAGCAGCATCTGGGGGTCCGGGGGCGGTTATCTTTGCGACGGACTGGCGCCTCGTTCAGTGGGGGAGGGGGGAGTCTTGCCCTCCCAGTCGCTTAACGTCACGTGGATCGGGATAAGCTACGGGCTAATGGACCCCCCCCCTCCCCAAAGGCTCGAGAAGGTCTAACTAACTAACAATACTGACTTTACACCTTGCAGTCCCTGGGAGGACATCTACGTGGTCACTCGGCCTGCTAGAAATAGCAGCCAAATCTCTCTCAGATCACACTCTACTGTCTTAAAAAGGAAAGACTATGTTGGACATTGTGCTCCTTGATATACAAAAAGACAACAACAATATCTATTAACATAGGTCACCCCCAAGTTTTAATCTCGGATAGCATCGTTAAAGACCACTGGGAAAGAATTAATGTTACACATTTAGCACTCCTCTGCTAAATATCTGAGACTTTGTAGTTGCTCCTGTTGTTGTTTATCCCCATGACAACCTTGATGAAGCAGACCTCATCAAAGACGTTCTAGTCATGGCAATCCAGTTTTATATTTCTTTTATAAGACAGTAAGGTGTGGTAAATGAGATTTGGCTGCTATTTCTAGCATAGCAGGCCGATGGAACCGTCGTTTGGCTTGGAATTTTGTGACGTAAAAATAATTATTAATGATTTGAAGTGTAGGCAGGGGGTAGGAAAGGGGCACTTAAATTATAGACCTCTACCTCACCCCTGAGAGATGAAAGTTAAAGTTGATACACACAACCCTTAGAAAATTATTGAGAATTAATATTGTCCCCATTAAAATTTAACTAGTGGGTAGCTTAGAGTACCCGATTCTCATCAATACATATTGGGGAGCCTAGCTCGACCTGCTAGAAACAGTAGCTAAATCTTCCACAAATCAAACCCCACCGTCTTAACTTCCTGTAGGACACGGTTCCACACAGCACCACATCATCAAATTAATACGTATAATTCAACTATATATATATATATATATATATGTGGTGAAAGTGAAATACTTTTGTGTGAAAACACCAAGCACCTGTGCTTCTTATCTGTTAATTTCATAATAAATAAGCTGCAAAAAACACAATTTTTAGGTGTTTTCTGCTCAATGATTACAGGACATAAGAATTTTTTTTAAACAGGATGTTAAAAGTTAAACAAGGGCGGATAATGTAGTTAGTCCTAGATACCGCTAAAAAGACAGGATGGTCATGGATGGAATGCTTTTGATAATAGATTCGCTCAATCAAGGTTGAGCAAGAATCAAATAATTCCTTTTTTTCTTCCTTGAATTTTGACGCAAGGCCATATTTTGGTTTGCTCAATCAAGGCCGACCTGGGGTTAAACAAGGACCCCCCCCCCCTCCCATTCACAAGTTTTGTATTATACATTTAGCAAGAAATCGTATTTTTACTCGCCTATTGTTTAGAAATAAATTATTTACTGGTTTGTTTTGACGAGGCACAACTTGAGAGGTTCTGTAGAATATAGTGGTACTCTTCTGGAGAGCTAAGTGTGACCTGAAAGAAGTACGTTTAAGGGGAAAGTCAATATACTGGAATATATTTTTGTTGATTTAATTTTATTTAAAGCCTATCTTTATCAACTAATTACGTATTTTAGAAACACCTATTTATATTTCTTTATCTACACTTGTAATTACTTATTTAAAAGTAAGTACAATTGTGTCTAAAACACAGCCCGAAGAAATTTTCGAGAAAAAAAAAGGTGCTTATCTCGAAACTCAGCGTTTTTGCATTTTAAGAGGGTTTTTATGAATAATTATGTTTTATAAAAAGGTTTATCAATATAATTTTTTTGATTTATTTCAATGCAGCTTTGTCAGACGGTAGTTCACTTCTATGCTACCTTCCAACATAAAAAGCTTTCCCCCACCTCCGTATACCAAGCCAAATTAAATGCATATTGGGTGTAAACAATTACCCAACGGATGTTAACTTTTTAACAAAAGCTGATATAATTTCTTGTATCTGACTAGCTGACAGCTGGTGGGGTTTGTTTACTTTATTATAATTCTATCGTGTTTATATGTTAATCATTATCGAATGTCGATGTCGGCTCTCTTTCATGTCTTTTCAAAGCAGGCCGTGTTGGTGGTGGTTTGTATAGCCAGTCACTGCTCCTAGCAACAATCGTTGTAAACGGCGTGAAAATGCAACGGAATTCATATAGCGCGTCGTCTGGCCATGGCAAAACCAGACTGGATGCTTTGGTGATCTGATGTAGTTAGGTACCTCTGCACTGATTTCAATTCCTGGTGGAGTTGTCTTGTTCTCTCTCGTTCTCTCTCTCTCTCTCTCTCTCTCTCTCTCTCTCTCTCTCTCTATATATATATATAATGTGTTTTTTGTTATCAAAACAAAGTTGACTGTTTATAGAGTACTCAATGCGGATTAATTAAAATTAGTCCACAGAAAAAGTATATTTATTGATGAATATGCTCGACAAAATATATTTTGTTTCTACGATAGGGTATAATTTGAAGG
>JAOPJM010365419.1:0-11566 GCA_027124095.1 Muusoctopus leioderma | reverse complement strand
AAGGGTGTAATTGTGTCTTTGCATATATTTTCACCACACCTTCTGCCGCTCTGTATCTACATACGTGATTCTTTGAGGTATTGTTCTTACTCAACTTCCTGCCCACCTCTATCCACTTTACAATATTTCAATTTGTCATCGTAGCTGCATATATGTGAAGTATTGTTCTAAGCCACCTCATTACTTTAATCTGTCATCGTAGCAGTATCTCTATATGTAGTTATTCAAATAATTGTATGTATCAAATATTGTACCTATCTACATTTCTGTCCATCTTTTTGGCTCGTCTCCTTTTTCACCTTACCTTCTTTCTTCTCACCCTCTCACATCATTCCTCTTGCTTAGCCATCCGTCTCCCTACCAAATTAACCCTTCAACTTCAGTTTATTCTCTAATGTCCCCTCTCTCGCACGAAAAACAAGAGCAACGAAACGTTATATTCTACACTACTCGTGGCAAATAAACTTTGCTATTCTTTTGCACTCTATATTTTGACTGATTTTTACAGACACAGACTATCAGTAGTTTCCAAAAATTAAAGAAGCCATTTGGGAATTATTACCGTAATAAGTAATATGTGTTGTAAAAATGTTTAAATTCTGCAAAAAAAGTTAAAATAAAAAGAATTTAAGTACTGATATTTATGTTTCATAATAATTCATCATTACTGAAGTTGAATTTAGTTTAAATTTCGGCAATATTAGAGATTAGTGTACCAAATTAATTACGAAATGCTTTCATTATTGAAGATTTTTGTTCATAAAATAGTATCATCATTATTGAATACTTTCCTTCTTTAAATATGAACATACATAGTTATTATCATATGTATTTGACCGCCATATTACGAACCACAGTAGGAATTTTCTCAGTCCTGCTAACCCTCATGCACATACACACACTGTATTGAGTCCTTTTGATTTCATGCCAATAAAAAAACAGAAGCGGATGGACGGTACAGCAGAACAACTATGTGATAGTTATTTGAAAGAATTTGAGTGGTGATGGCGCAGACACATAAGAGCATGGCGGTGGTCGAACATTTGAAAACATTCTTATTGCCATATTTTTTATCGGTTTGTCAGGAGGAAAGGGCAGTGCCCATTACCCTTTTTACAGGGCCTCAGAGAATGGAGGGATGGAAGGAGGGAGGAAGGTATCCTCAGACCAGAGACCTGGCCCTAATTCTCGCAACAGATTGGACTCCGCTAAAGGCACCCTAGGGCCAGGTGGTGGTTTAAACCGGGTGATGGATTAAGTCTACCACCCAAGTAGGCCATGGTGGGATTTGAACTCAGAATGCAAAGAGCTGGAAGAAATACCACAAAACATCCCGTCCGACGCCCTGACGATTCCGCCAGTCCACCGCCTGAGACTAGTACTTTATTTATCTACCCCGAAAGGACGAAAGGCAAAGTTGACCTCGACTGGATTTGAACTCAAAGCGCAGTGAGCCGGAACGAATACTGAGAGGCATTCTAACAGCCTATTCACCGCCAATATGTTCTTTAATTGTTTATTTATGTCATTGATTTGCTGTTCTTACGTTAAAAACATAATCTTTATTTCTTTTTATAATATAAAACTATTTTCTTTTAATATCGATTGATTTGCTGTTCCACGTATAGATTATTTTAAAATTTAATTTCAAATGTATTCATCGTTATAAGGCAGACATAAACAATCGACTCTTCAATATATATGTTTATATTTAAAGAAGATTAGTGTATTCAGTAAGGAAAGTATTAAAAAAACAAAAGTGTTCGAGGATGAAAGTATTTCATAATTAATTTGGTACACTAATATCGGCAACATGTTTGAAGAGTTGCCGATATTTTATTGCCGAATTCGGAATTTTTAAATACAGAACCGGTGGTTAAAAGTTTGGTAGCTGACCGCTGACGACAGGTATTTGTAGATCCTTGTGATTATAGGTTGTGAAACTGAATATGCACAGATAATGTGGCTTGGATCTTTATCAAAAGTAAGAGTTGTTATGAATATTAGATTCATATAATCACATGAGTTCCATGAACGTTTTAAAGGTCTTGAGTATGAACATGCATATTACAGTATTTTGGGGGATGAATGTGAATATTTATAGCTAAATTAAGAGATCAAAAGGTCATCAAAAGGAGACTTCGCTCATCTCTGAGCACAAATCCTGGATTACCGTATACTTAGTTCTCAAAACCCATTTCCATCAACGTATGTATGTATGTATGTATGTATACAGCAACCCCTCGCTTAATACGGTTAATCAATCCCTGTACAATGCCGTGTTAAATGAAATAGTGTTTTATTGAATTTAAAATACATATAAAATATTGTAATTCATGCAAATATTTTTCACCCCACCCTTTTTGTATATTTCTGTTTAGCTACTTATATAAAATTGAGAGAAAGCAAAATAAGATACTAAAAATTGTAAATGATTTATTGTATAAACAAAATTTAACCTAATTTTCTTTTTTACAAAAATTGATCTAGTGTAGTTTGAAAACTCTTTCTCTTCATACTTTTCCCTATAGCAACTCAATACATTGTCAATTATTCGGTAGACTTCCATGCTTCTTTCAAGATTTTGATAAAAGTCCATAAGTTGTTGCTTTAACTCTTCAGCATTGTGAAATATTTTCTGAAACTCTTGCAAATTCATTTCACTTTTTGGAGCGCTTTCTCCCTCGGTAGGTTCGCCATAGTTGTATTCACAGGCTCTCTGTTGATCGATGTTAACGAGATCGTTATCGCTCAACTCTTCACAATGTGAGTTCAATCATTCTTGTACATTTGCCGAGTCTACTTCACTAAAGCCTAATTCATGTCCAATGGCCGCAATTTCATCAACAACTGTGGTTATTTGCTTGCTAAACTCAACAAAATCATTTGCGCAATGAAGCAAAATATATTTCCATACAGCTCTCATGTTGCTTGATGTCATTCACTGCCATGACTCTTGACTATTTTCAACTGCATTTTTTAAATGTTGAATTTGTTCTCAGAACTCGTCTAATAAAATAGGGTTATTACTCGTAGCATCTTGTATTGCTTGTTCAAACGTGATTTTTAGATAATTGGCCTTAAAAGTTGCAATGATCCCCAAGGTCCATAGGTTGCAAAATGGATGTCGTGTTAGGAGGTAAAAACACGATTTTTACATTTCCACTCAAGTCATTTTTCGCAGGAGAATGGCCAGGGGCTTTATCTAAAAGCAACAAAACTTTAAAGCTAAGATTATTTTGTTCACAATATCTTTTAACTGATGGACAGAAATAGGTATTGAACCAATCTTCAAAAAGCGACTTCGTTACCCACGATTTTTTAATTGAGCACCAGATGACTGGTAATGCTTATTGACTGTACCCTCTGAGAGCTCTAGGATTTTTAGTAGGGTTTATAACCATTGGTTTTAGTTTAAAATCGCCTTCAGCATTTCCTCCCATTAAAACCGTGATTCAGTCTTTTAACGGGAAACATTTTTTCTTCTTTCGTAAGATATGTTTTTGTATGCATGCACTACCAAAATAAAGCAGTTTCGTCAACATTAGATATCTGCCTGTCATAATAGTTTCTTCTACAAATTTTTAATAGTCTTGTTTTATTTTTTTTCTCCAGTTTCTTGATCAGCACTCGCAGATTAACCTTGAATTCTAGCATTGTGCAATCCAGTGCGCATTTTAAACCGTTCAAACCAGCCAGAGCAACCTATGAATTTCTTTTCGCTTATCACTTCATTGGCTCCTTTCAAAGTGGAGAAAAGGCTCAAAGGTTTTCTTTTAATAGTGGAGGTACTAACCGGAATGCGGTTCTGATTGCAACCTTTGATCCATATTAGTAACAAGCGTTCCATTTCAATCATTTTCTCACTTCGATTTCGAGAAGATTGTATTGCTGTTGAAGATGAAGCCATCTGTCCTTTCTTCTTATAATCATCATCTTGTCCCAAAATGGGTCGTACTGTTGCTTCGTTTATTCGAAAAGAGCGCTGCAACTCTGAATTTCTTATACCACTTTCGTATCTTTTAATTATCACAAAAGTTTGCTCTTGAGTTTAGGGTTTAGGGTTAAAGTTATGGGTTAGAGGTTAGCGGTTAGGGCTTAGGGCTCGTGGTTACAGTTAGGATTAGGATTAGAGTTATGGGTTACGATTAGGGTTAAACGGAGAAAGGGTGTTGGATAAAATTGAATTGGTGATTTCTTTGCAGAATCGCAATTTCCAATGTCTAAAGCATAGAAATCTGAAGAAATTTTCGAAAAACACCCCAAAATAAAAAAAAAATCACTGGAGGAGGATTTCCCAACTCTGTCTCTCTCTCTTTTTTAATTTACTAGCAACATTTTCATTTTGGGTCAGTTTCTAACATAAACCATTATGTTTTGAGGATTTTGTGATACTTTTTATGAAATTGATCTGGCAACTTTGCGGCAGTTAGTGAAATTATAGATTTTATCTTACAAGCGAGAACGTAACTATGTAAAAAATGAACCGTTGCTAAAGCATTGAGAAATTTTAAAGATAAGTTATTCTGGAAAGTTACTACAATGTTGAGGAACTACGGGAATCAAACCACGTCTCTGTCGTATCCCGGGCGGCCGCGTTCACCAATACGTTACGTTCTCGCTTATAAGATAAAAGCTTTAATTTCGACGGTTGAAATCGGCAGATCGTTTTGGCGTATTGGTGAATGCGGTCGTCCGGGATACGACAGAGACGTGGTTCGATTTCCGTATTTCAGGCGTATTTTACCCGATATATATAACTACTGTTTGTACAGTAGATGATCCATATTTTATATTCCTGGATTTGTTAGAATTGTCTGATACAACAGCAGAAACAATATGCGAACACCTACTTGTCTTGCTGAGCATTGGTTTGATCATGATTATCTTCAAGATAATCTTATTGTATTTACCAGTGATGGTACCAGTGTAATTTGCGGGAACTCTGTTGTGGCTCCACGGCTGTTACAGAAGTACCCTAATATTATAGTATGGTATTGCTTAAATCATTGCTTGGGACTGTCAGTAGCAGATACAATTTCTGAAGTACATGGTGCTCATTATTTTCGATTATGGATAAACTGTACTCTTTATATAGTCAGTCTCTTAAAAACGAAAGAGAAATCCAGCAGTGTGCTGCGAAACTTGATGAATAGATGAAAAAAATTAGGACAGTGTTAGGAACTAGATGGATTTCAAGCTCCTTCAGAACTGTTTGAATAGTTTGGAATGACTATGTATCACTGTGTTACAACTTTGAGCACATTAACAGTGGCACTGATAAAAGTCGATCTAAAGTTGACCAGTGCAGCTTTAGCAGGGCTTCAGAAACACATTTCATCAAAACATTCCCCTTGATCTGGTACTTATTTACGATGTGTTATTTGAATTATCTCTTCTTTCTGAGTTCTTACAGAAAAGGGCTATTACTATAGTTTATGCAGACAAGTTAATTCGTTGCAGCATACGATTTTTAGAAGCAATGAAGGAACCCAAGGGTAAACAAGTCTTAGAAGCAGAGAATGCTATTAAGGAAATGAAGTTTTCATAAGTGACACTGACAGATAACAACAAGATTGTTTCAATCAATCATAGTCAGTTTTTAACCAGATATCATAAACAATATGAAACAACGGTTATTCACACCAACTTCTTTCAATGAATCAACAAAGTCATGACCAGGCACTTCTAACTCCATTCCAAACTTAATTTCTTAATTGGGTGCCTTAGAAGTCTATGAGTGGCCAGCTGAGATAAATCCACGATTTGGAGAAAATAAAATAGACTACCTTTGCAAAATATTTAGACTGCCATTTCCAAAAGCAATTGCAGCATACAGATAATTTATAGACAACAGGAGGCGACATACACTGCCAGACCGGAAGCCTTTAATCGGATGTTCGATAGTAATCCCATGCAGATCTTCTGAGTGCGAACGAGGCTTTAGTAGCATGAACCTTATCGTGACGGAATCGACGTTTAGAATGTTAATCAACCATATGAGCAATCTCATATTTATTAAACTTCACAGTCCTCCAATTCCAATGTGGAAACTAGACGACAATGTACACAAAAAGGCTTTGGTGTCATCGTTCAGCAACTGATACACAAACAAGAATAGCGAATTCCAAGGATCTCATTTTGGGATCAGTTTAGAAATTCTGTTAAAAATTTCTCCAAATATTTCTTCAAGGAGAGCCTAAATAAATTATCTTTTAAATTGTTTTTAATAAAGTGCATTGCTGAGATAGTGTGGAAACAGGATTAGCTACACAACACCATTGATGTCACCCGCGTTTGTATAGTATCGTATAGGGATCCAGGAAGTTCAGCTTATCTGTCTGTCACGAAACCCCTCCGATACTATGGGACCAATTGTTACCAAAATTGGAACATAGATTGATTACATATTTCGAGGGTCAGTCAAGCAATGACATTGTCCTCGTTGTTGATGCCCCACGCCAAGCCCTCTTTTCACCCTCCTTCTAAAATTCGTCTGATTTAAGGAAAACATTTTTTTCCAGAGAACTTAGAGCGTCTTCGGAACTACAGCTGTATGGGATTGCTCCGCTCACCAGTAGGCCCACCATCTAAATAACACCTTCAAAATATGTTTTTCAGCGATGTGATTTTTGTTACTTGGATATATATATATTGTTAAACGTGTGTGTGTACAGACGAAGAAAATATAATATTCAATATATAAAGTAGAGTGTGTATATTTTATTAGAAGCTGAGGCTTCTTGAATCGTAACTCTCAGTTTTACGCTGCCAGTTATTCAAATGACTGAGATACGGAAACATCGTGACAATATATAAGGAAACATATTCATAAATACATTGAAATATGATTATTCACCGAGATTTGATTGATTGCCGAAAAATTGTTAGAAAGTGCATCTATTCAACTGTCACAGGCAAAACACGTGATACATTCACATGTAAAAATACGTGATATTTTCATGTCTTCAGTATTATATATATAAAACATACGAAAACTAGGCAGGCGGTTATTGTAAAAAAAAGTTTTAGTGTTCATGACTAAATTAATGTTTTTTCATTTTATGACTATCAGTGTATGGCAAATCCATTATGTGGGAAATACACTATAATTTTTTAGCCAGTTGGCAGTTGGAAATGTCTCAATAAGGCGGTGCCCCAGCATGGCCGCAGTCAGATGACTGAAACAAGTAAACGAGTAAATAGCGATAGAAGTGTTTGCAAGAATTCATCAATTCCGTTCTTCTGTTCTAAGTGGCAAAAGGCTGTAATAGGATGTTATACTTTTCTGAAAGACAGAGGTCACACCTTATGCAGAAATTAATGTTGAAGGACGCATGGACCAATAGATGTTATAATTGTAAATATTATCATCCTTTACGTATTATTTGGATAGTAAGGTGGTGAGGCGTCTTTCTGAGTGTCTGAATCTATACATATGTTGCGAAAATCTGTTTTTAAAGGGATTTTCAGTAAGCCTTATATAGCTTTCTGTGTCACTGTTATTTGCAAAGGAGACCTTAACTCGATGAATTAATGCTTTAGACATACACATGCCATTAAGAGGGAAGATATTAGGGCTGTTGCAATTACATAGAAGGAAATTACATTTTTATAATTAGCATAATTCTTGCTTGCCTTTATGGTAACATTTTACATGTGTGTTCCTTGGTACACCTTGTGTCTTGTGATGCGCGTAAAAATATTTTTCTGAGAAGAGGGAGAGTAACTGTACTTAATTTGTTAGTAGGAGTTAGTATTTTGGCTTAACTTTACAAGTCGAGGTTTATGTTACCCCATTTTCCGGTTGTAGATTGTGTGTTCAGCCAGTTTGCAGTTCGACATCCATTGGTACAGGTATGTGCTTGAAGGCTTGAATTTTAAATTTCTTTGCATGGAGGCAAAGCAAGAAGGTTTCTTCTCGTGTTCAAGATACAACCAGGTGGAGTCAAGATCTTGAGTTTTTCACCTGCACGTAGATGACAATGACTTCCCTGACCATTGTTTGCATTTTCCTTTACGACAATAGTCTATTTTATTGTGGGGTTGTTCTCTCCTATGTCTTTAAAAAACGAAACGTATGCCACAAGAGATGTCACGTTGTACTTATTTCTAGACTTAAACAAATGGATGTGCTGTGGAAATTTAGCCGTAAAGGTGTTTTTGGTAAACCCAATATACGATTTTACTATACGGTCTATCGATTCTATGTCTGCTCTGTATACTATATCTTTTGACAGGCATTTTCCATTCAGTGGGTACCTAGGCGTATCTCTGCAATTACATTCGGGTTGGGTTGTTTGTCTAGTGTTTATAGATTTTTGGTTGTGATTAGTTATTTGTAATCCTGTTACCTATGCAACTGTAACTCGCTTTAAGAAAATGTTGGTTAAAGATCTTGTGGTATATATGAAGTAGGCAAGTGCATTCTGACTGATGTAAGGAAGATCCTAGCACCATTTGTGAATACATTTAAACTATGGGAGAATTAAACCAGGTAATTTTTCTATTTTTACGTTTAGCATTATTTGTTGTGGTTTTCTCCTATGTATTTCCGTTTGCTGTTGAAGCCACTGCTAGCTAGGGCTCTATTTTAGTGTGGGGCTGCTTTGTTGAAGATTTCTTTCTTCGATAGTAGTTCAGATATATTTCTGCTAATGTTACATATAATGTGGTGTATGATCGTGGTGGGTGATTGGAGCTCCTACCTATATATATTGTTTCTTCGTTGGACGGTAGGGGTGGTCCTTGCCGATGTTTAGGTTTAAAATTGAATCTAGGAAATATACTATCTTCAGGTTTGTGTTTATCGTACTTTTTAAGTAAAATTCTTTAAGTTTTGATTAATGTTTTTTTAAGTTTGTCCATGTCATGCAGGTTCACGTTGTGGGATACTGCAATTCCGTCATCTCTGTAAAGTCCTATGCTAGTACTAATGGATCTATGTTTCAGTATGTGTAGTATGTCTAATACGACCAAGTCCGAAGTTTCTGCTCCGTCGCAGCTACCCATGGATACACCGAGAAATTAATTTCTGTGTTTCTTGACCCAGAAGGAATTGTTATAAAATAATTTAAACGTCCTTACATTCATTATAATATTGATATCAGTGTCGGTTATGGTAGTATATGTTTTTTCCAATTTCTAGAGCTTTCAAGAGATGACTATTAGAAATTGGTGGGTAGAATTCTATAATATCAACCTGGGGAATTCTGCAGTTGGATTTGCCTTCGATAATATTAAACCACTTGATAGTGGCACTGCTAAGGAACCTCTTGCAAAACTTTACCATCAAGCCAAGCGAGAATTATGCTAATTATTATTATTTAGCTAACTTTTATTAACTATTATTATCACTATTTTTGCTAAATATTATATTTTTTCTAATTCATAATATTTTTGCTAATTATAATTATTTTTGCTAATCATATTTTTTTTTTACTAATTATTGTTTTTGCTAATTTTGGTTACAAGATTTCTGACACCTAGCTAAACAAAACAAAGTTGTCTTCCTGTATGAAAGATGTTTCATTTCGGTTGGGGGTTATCAACCACTATGAGCAACTTACGTGTTCTGTCTCAACCAATGAAATACTGAGGCTCTGATAAAAGGACACTTCATTAAACTACATCGAGCTGCCGTCTGAATGAACGTGTAAACGCGAAACTCAAGCAACGGCATATGGCCAGCCGAATATATACGAGGGTGAATCATTAATTATCCACAATGCACATATAATTTTTTCTGTTGGCGGGAAAATTTGACGTGGTCTCCCTCTAGTCACTACAGTGCAGGCTTGAACTTGAAACATCAATTAAGTTGTCGTTGTTATTATGTTAACCATGTTCGCTTTGCCTTTTGTTTGCTACAAAGAAGAGCAGCGTTCAGTGATCAATTTTCGGTAGGCTAAAATCTATTGAAGATTTTCAACACAGTATGCGAACAGAGTTTTGCTGCTACGGACTGTCTACAAATGGGTTGAAAAATTAAAAAATGATCACACAAGTGTCATGCAGCAAGAAGGAGCCGGATGCCAGACCACGCCCTGTGCTGATGATAACACCGAACGAGTCCTTGACATGGTTCTGTTGAACAGACAGGTGACTATTGATGAAGTGACAAATAATATGCAGATTAGTCATGGTTCTGTGTACGAAATCATCTACAACAGACTTGGCTTTAGTAAAGTTTGTGCAAGATGGATCCCAAAACAACTTACAGAATACCACAAACAGAATCGTTTTGAAATCTGCCAATGACGTTAGGATCGCTATGGTAACCGAGGTAATACATTCTTAAAAAAAAATAATCTTCACTCGTGACGAAACATGAATACACCACTACGAGCAGGAGAATAAACGCCAGAGTATAGAATGGAAACATCAGCAAATCGGCCGCCAGGGAAAAGTTCAAAACTTAACCAACAGTGGAAAAGGTGATGCTGAGAATGTTTGGTACTCGAAAGGATCAATACTGGAGCATTATCAGGTGAGGGGCTTAACAGTAAATAGTACTCGTTATATGGAATGCTGAGAGACAAGGTAAGGCCTGACATTTTAAGCAAATGCTGAGGACTACTTTCGAAAGACATGTTATTGCACAACTACTCACACTGTTGAAATCCTCGTATATACATATGTATGTATGTATGTATGTATGTATGTATGTATGTATGTATGTATGTATGTATGTATGTATGTATGTATGTATGTCTCTTTCTGTATGATTTTATTTGAGTTCTTCCTACAAGGGAGGAGCTGGTTTCTAACAAAGAAACAAAGCTCCATCGCTGGAATTTAGATAACAGCAACAACGATAAATGTTACATGTTGAACTTTATAAAAATCGTGCATATTTTTACTGTCCCACTCACAGAATGTATTTGTAAAGTGCGTCTTAGCTGGTTGCTTTCTTCGCCTGAAAATCTTAGCTTTTCCAGATTGTCACTTAAACATTTACTGACATAACCAAGTGCACCGATGTTTAATGGTATAAATGTAAATTTATAATCAGGGTAGAGAAGCTGCAGGTTTCGAAGCAGCTGTCCATAAATATTCTCCTTCTCCCTGATTTTGGAAGAGATGTCCACATCTGCAGGGCAGCTGACCTTTATGACTGCACATGTTTTTTTCTTTTCTGTCCCAAATAACTATATCAGACAAGTTATGTTTACACTTGGTGAAAGTTTTGATGGGAATGCTCCACCAATATTCCTTGTGTTGGTATGTAATATTCAATAACAGGGGCATTATCTATATTTATCCCAGGGCAGTCTTTCCTACGGATGGCATTGTATATTGTCTTAGCAACGACATCATGTCGCAATGGGAGGTAGTGCCTTAATGACATTTTCGGGCAGCTGCTGATCACATGTGTAATGTCTTCCACAAGAGAGTGGCTTAATCGACATTTTCGGTTGCATCTTGGGGGTTTAAGTGCTTCATTGTCTCTTTTGTCCATTAGATATTTCGTAGCTATCTCTTGCTCTTATGTATGTATGTACGTATGTATGTATGTATGTATGTATGTATGTATGTATGTATGTATGTATGTATGTATGTATGT
>JAOPJM010365314.1:0-18492 GCA_027124095.1 Muusoctopus leioderma | reverse complement strand
CGAATCAATAAAAAATATATTTTCACTCTACATGTAGTATTGAGTACTATTTCCCTTTTGTGTAACTTTTGAACCTTCTATATATATATATATATATATAAGAAAATTATGGACAAAACAAACTGACGAAAACTCATTTGCATGGTTTCCTTTCATCAGCTGCTGTCTAGCGGATTCACGATTTCGGTACTTTAACAACAAGATCGTATAGCCGCTAGTGTACCAGTGGAAATTAAATCAATTTTCCACTTGATGCGACAGGACACAAATAATGAACGATAAACATGGTGGTCGTTTAAATGATCGGGGCAAATGGCCAGGAATAGTGCATTTCGGCAGAGACAAGACAGAACAGACAACATTAAGTATAAATGTAACGTTGAGGGGAGAAGACATAATTAAGTTGGACAATTAGCACTTGGACAAAACGACAGAGAGAGGGAGACAGAGAGAGAGAGAGAGAGAGAGAGAGAGAGAGAGAGAGAGAGAGAGAGCAGCAGTTGGCGATGTGTACAATGCCAGGGTCAGTTAGAAAAAGTACTGGAAGAGACGAAGACGGAAGTATATATATATACATTATATATTCATATATATATATATATATATATATATATATATATATATGAATTAAAACGAGATGCAGTGTATTAGTAATAGCAGCCAAATGACGATATCTCGAACATTTCAACAGAAGGCTTCTTTCCATTTCAACAAAATGTTTATTCACTACCAAATTCGAGGTAATATATACTTAACATATCATACAATAGTTTCACTTCAATGATTTCAAGGCATAAAAATGTTAAATGAAAGAAATTCAATTCACACATATACCAGCAGTTAATGACTTCTCCTTTTCTGTTGCTAGGCAACCTGGCAGTATGTATGTGTGTATATATGTGTGTGACAAAAACAATACATTATTAAAGTTTAACAGAATATATGGAAACCTGTGTTTCTATAATATAATAATAATAATAATATTGATAATAATAATAATGATTTCTTACATTAGCACAAGGCCAGACATTTTGTGGGAAGGAGTAAGTCGATTATATCGACTCCAGTACTTGACTGGTACTTTGTTTATCGACCCCGGAAAGATGAAAGGTAAAGTGGGCCTCGCAGGATTTGAACTCAGAATGTAAAGAGCCGCAACAAATACCGCAAGACATTTTGTCCGACCTCTTACCGATTCTGCCAATCCACTTGCCCTTAATTTCTAACATAGGCACAAAGCCAACAACCCAGTACTTCACTGGTATTTTATTTATTTATCCCGGAAGGATGAAAGGAAAAGTTGACCTCGGTGGGATTTGAACTCAGAGCACAGTGAGCCGGAACAAATACTGCAAGGAAATATGTTCGACGCGCTAATGAGTCTGCCAATTTGCCTAATAATTTCTTGATTTGCCACCAAGGACCATTCATACATACAGTAGAAAATGAATGTAGACATACGAGTTACAAATGTGTGGTGATGGACAAAACAAACTTATATAAAAACGAAGTGAACCTCTGAAACGATATAATATAAATTATTAGACATGATAAAATTGATATGAAATAAATTCACAGAATAAGTAGGTGATTATTACAAAAACATACAATAATTAAAAATACATATATAATTTAAAGAACATGAAAAACAATTGGGGTAAGCCACCCACACACGTGTGAGAAGCTACTAGCTGGGTTGGATCGGAGTACCCTGCAACTCTTCCCGCCTGCCACTCATTGTATTGCAAACAAGTGCACCCAAATGCACCCGTAAACCTTTTGCGCGGGGGGGCAGTTGAACCTTGAATAGTGTGATATCCTCTGGGGAATAGACCTTTACTGTTTGTAGACCGCTAGCGAGGTCTTTATTAAATTTCTGTCTCACAAGTGCTTCTACTATTGGCACCTGATCTCACACATCATCAATACATTAGTTTGTGTTATCATCCTCCAGCTAAACATTAGATTAAGCAGTTTTTGTCGGATCACTGTTGAGCAACTCCGTGGGCTTCTCTTCCAGTATCATAAACACTTTTTGCTTGAGGTCACCTTCCTTCTTTCTATCATTCTTTTTTTTTCTTCCCGCGACGGTCTGCTACTCCTCTCCAGCATCCATTTTCTCCCCATCCTCTTGCGAGGATGAGTGGAACTACTGCAAGGCGGGGCTTCAGTCTCACAGGCTTCTGGGATCAAGGACAAGGCGATGCCCACCGCTATTTCCAGAGCTTTGACCGGCGGTGCTGTTGGAACAGCAGCCTTCGGGACCTGCTGCTGCTGTTACTGATTTTGCTGCTTTCTCTTTCTCTGCTTTTCAAGTTCCCCAGGGCTAAAAGCCCCCGAGTGACTCTTACTGTCTGAAGTGTAACAGTTGGGTATTGTGCCCTGCACCATCAGTCTCATTGTGTTGTTTAACCCCCCTCCCCACGCCGAGGTGCGGCTGCGAAATAAACCTGTGTTTTTTGGAGATCATTAGGACTTGTAAGTCCATACTTACCCATCACGATCATATGTCATTTTTCATGACATCTGCAATCACAACCTCCCGATGTTGCGCTACAAAAATAACAACAAAAGAAGGGTTAATATCATTCCAAGGGCCCTGATTATCACCCGTGTATTGAACTGATCCATCTAGTGTGGTGTGAGCCTATAGACAGGTGAGTGTCTCACCATTTCTGCTTGTCACCTCACTTTACCCTCGGCTTTCATTTCTTAGAATATATATTAACAATCAATATAATTAAAAGAAATATAATTTATAAAAACACAAGCAACAAATAAGTGCATCCCTTCCACATACGTTGGGTTAGAGCATCGCACCACTCCCCCCACTCCTCGTATTGGTTTAGAGCATCGCACCACTGTCTCCACCCCACCCCCCTCTCCTCGCATTGAAACCAGGTGCACCCAAAGGCACCTGTAACCATTTTCAATGCTGGATGAGATAAGTAGCATCTCACCCCGTCTGAGCAGGCGTTTTTCAGGTGATTATAGATCATCGGTGTGGTTTACCCAATTTTCTATCATCTGTGTGTCTTTTGACATCTTCTGATCCTATTTATACATCTCCAACGTCCTCATTGTCTAATTTAAAGTCTTCCATCATGCGTGTGAGGATATAGCTGACCTTTCGAGCAACTGTGAAGCTCAGATCTTCTCTGGATGTCTGGATGGAAAACCCTTCTCGCACGTTCTACTTGCCTTCCTTTGGAGTACACTTTTCTTTTTGTTTCTTTCTTCCTTCCACTGCTCTCGAAAATCTGACACTCTTGTTCATTGCACATTTCCTTTTTATGGTCGGAAGACGATGGAGTGATGCTGCTGGTAATGGCCAGGCGAGGGTGCCCCTGATCATCAGATTCTGGGTCTGAGGAAAAGGTGATATCTTCCGTTATTTCCGCAATCTCAACTAGTGCTGCTTTGAGTAGAATGCTGTCGTTGTTGATGTTTCTGCTGTTCTATTCTTTTGTATTTTTCAAGTTCTTTCGGGTAGAAAGCACACAAATGGCTCTTAGAGTAACACGTGTAGTAGCTGGTCTTTCTGCTCAGTACCACTAGTCTCATTGCTTTTCTTTCCGCACACACAATGGGGCACAGCTCCTGAATAACCCTGTGTTCTTCGGAGGCCATTATAACTTGCATGTCCATGCAGACTCCTCTTGACCGTATATCAAGTGTTACTTCGGCGCTCACCATCTGCCCATACTTTGTCAGAAACGTGACGGTGAGCCAAGTGTCAATGTCGTTGCCAATGTACTTCACTGTAAATCGCGTATTGCGTCATCTCATGTAGTGTAGCACTAGCCTATGGACAGGTGTGTGACGCACAAGCTCAGCCTACTTTCTCGTCACGTCTACAGTTTTGTAAATCAACCATATAAGCTCTACCCTGCCTGTTGGAGAAGATATCACCCCACTAACTTAACTTGTTGCTTTGCAGGCATAAGGAAAGTCCCTGTGTTTTTAGAGATGCAGAGATATGTGACCGTTCTCCTGCTCGCCCTTGGATAATGACCTCAGACAAGGAAGTATTATTTTATGGCGGGGTCACATCTATGCCACGTAGATCTTTTCTCCACTAGATGGTTTATGTTCAGTGCATCCGTTTTACTAGCAATGTTAACGAAGAAATTCCTGATAGCCTCGTGTGTGTCGCTCGAAATAACATTTTGGCTCATTTAAGAATGGCTGTTTTCTCTGTTTGGTAAAATGTTTGTGAGTGTTGTTGCTGTTGTTGTTGTTGTTCAAAGTTACGCATTTAACAGTTAAAATATCATTATTTTTTCCTGCGTGAATCTTGCTGTGATATCATATTTGTTCTTTTATATTCTTTTGCTTGTCCTCCATATAGTTACCTTCATTTTCACTTTTGTGAGTGTGTGTGTGTGTGTGTGTGAGAGATGGGGGCGTTTCTCTGAGAAGAAGCTATTTTAAGTTGGATGTAAACAAAAACAGAAATATAAAATTATGTCAAAAAATAGACCGTATATCCCCCTGTATGGAAATAGACATCTAACGAGTTCCAGAAGGTTCCCTATTAAACATTTTTCAAAAATAAATATTTTTCCTTCAGTTGTGCTTCGCAAATTAATCCAAAATTATCGGAGCAAGGCGAAAACACATTTGCACACGGCAACGTTCAATAATAATAATAATAATTGTTTCTAACATAGACACACGGGGCCAACAAACCCAATATTTGACTGGTACTTTATTTCATCGACCCCGGAAGGATGAAAGGCAACGTTGACCTCGGCAGGATTTGAACTCAGAGCGCAGTGAGCCAGAACGAATACGTTAAGGCATTCTGTCTGACACACTAACGGATGCAAATTGTTTTAATGTTACACTGACCACACATATTCACTACCCAGCCAAGTACCACATGCTATACACAACAAAACACACAGTAAAACAGCTCCAGAAATAGTAAGCTAAATCTCCATAACAAATGGTGGTACCATATGCTGGAGGAAAGCTTATCATAGAGATGTAAATCTACAACATCAGAAAAATTACTACTGCTTTTGAAAATAAATTCTTGCAGACTATCGAAAATAATACGCACTTGGAAAGATTATTTAAAATAAATAGTTGAGCTGAATGAAAACAAATGAAAAAAATTGAGCTTTAGAAATTGACAGAATGATTTGCAATAATGTGATTGATTATTAAGATTGATGTAATAAAATTATAAAAAGTAAATAACAGTCTGCACCTGTAACCTCGCCACGAGGTGCAAATTACTGAAATCTAGTTGATAAGAGAAAATATGGCAAGCAAATGTTGTTTTAATTCGGTAAACGGTAGTTTATTAGTCTGACGAGAGTTTGTAATATTTTGCTGAGCCTGTGGTGATATCCATTTTATGCGTATGTTCATGATACATTTTTGGTTAAGGCATGCTTGACTTCAACTGGAATGATGCGGAAAATTCCTGAATCTATTTCTCTATCTATGTCAAAATGATAACTAAATCATTACTTTGAGATCCATATGGATAAACCTGAGTTTGGCAGTGTTAAAGAAGTGTAAAATTAGTATTAAGCCTTTATCGTCTAGAGAAATTGTTGAACATTTATTGATGTATAACAGTAATCTGAAGTTACCTTTCAGTAAGCTTACGTAAATGCCGGAATATATTGGATACATCATAGCTCATAGACAGAAAAAAAAATTACATTTCCCATATAACAGAGAAATGGAAACTCAAGGATCCTATAAAATATAATTGTAAATGTATACAGATAGTTTATTGTAACATGACTTTAATGACAAAGATTATCAAGAAATGAAATGTCTCTGTCTGAAACAAGTTGTATGTTTGTACACATTCTGCAATATGTGGAATATAGTTAATTTATAATTTTAAAGGTAAGAATACAGTCGGCTAGACACGTATTATCTTAGAAAGGCTCTCATCAAATTAACGCTGTTACCAAATAAATAATAAAAACGTCTCAAAGAGTCCATTTCAATTCCTGAAAGTATCAAATTCGAAAAATAAACATGTCCATCTGAATATTTTATCACTTTTAGACATACTTACTTATACATTTGTGGTTTATGTTTATGTTTACATCATTTTATTTACAGACATAGACATGCCATTTATAATGTTAAGCTGATTAAAAAGACCTGTATATAAATCTACTTACTATAAAGATAAAAACGAATCAATTATTCAAATATTTAGTGAAGTTCGAGCTAGGGATGTCCAACGTAAACTAATCTGAAAATGATATATTAACATAAGAAAAAGTATATGTATGCTTAAGGTTAAATGCGTATGATAGAGTAAGTAGATGCTCTAATGAAGTAAAACTCAATATCACCTCGTAATTTTATTCTTTAAGAATATCATGTATAGTGTGAAACTGAATTGATACTCCAACATTTCATTGAGCAGACTTAGCAGGACAATACTTAGTCCTATACAATATTTTATCGTTGACTCACTACTAAAGACTGCATCTTTGTGTAGTGTCTATATGTAAATCTGCCAGGCATGAAACCATACATCTTCGCAGATATCCATTACAGTACTTTATCACGGTACAGGAAGATAGCAAAACATTTGTGGATTATGAACTATTTTCACTTCCTGCTACCACGTCGAAGATATATTTAAACTATGTTGTTGTTTAGCACCAAGTCAGTTCTAATGAAGAAGACCTATAATCCTGATCACCTCATTTTTTAATATTATTCAGCCATAGACTTACATTATCTTCTGTCTATTTCGGTTTTTGAAGACGGTGGATGGAGATTTGGCTGCTATTTCTAGCATGTTGAGAGGCCAAATAGAACCTCCCCCGTTGGATCATATAATGCAGCAATGGGTATCGAGCCAGATAGATAGGGTGTCTTTTGCAAAGGTCATAATGTAATGAAGTGATGGGATAAGAACCGTTAGCACCAAATGTCGACCAAAATGTTTCAACAAACTGAGACTATCCCCCCTAGTGCAGTAAATGGGTACGTCTAATGACATCATTATCGGCTCCTCTAGAATGAAGCATGGCGGGTGGTTAAGACGTTTGTTTCATAACTACACCGTTTCGGATTGGATCCTACTGCATCACACCTTGGTCAAGTATTTCGGCTCGGGTCGAACAAAGTATTGGGATTGGAATTTGAGAGAAGGATACTGTGTGGAAGCCCGTTAGATGGATCGCTGCTGTTCTTGGGTGGTGGACTTAATGCGTCGCCCAGTTTACCACTTGTGTACCTTTAATGGAGACCACTCTGTTACAAGTATTTGGGCCAGGTCTCCGGCGTGAGAATAGCTTTCTCTTTTCCTTTTACAAGATTCGGAGACTCTGAAAAATGTCACTCCACCTGCTAGAAATAGCAACCAAATCTTGAAATAACACTGCCGTTTTTATAAAAGGAAGGACATATTGAATAATATAATCCTTGATACAATGTCTGGAATGAAGATGGGATGGTCATGGTTAAAATGTCTTTGATCATAGGTGTGGCCTCAATCGTTACTGACTCAAACTCCTTGAAAAAGTCACTGCTTTTCCTCTTCTAACGAAGTTACATACCACTTAAGAAATAATCCGATCTACTTCCATAATTGGCTACTGCATGGCGAATATCTACCAATAGCTACTGAAGACAAAAGAAAGAAATGGCTCTTGAGACTAAAACGCCAACATACTACCGAATAGGCCAAATGGGAATACATAATCAAGGAATACATTTCAGGATAAAGTCATCACAGACATAATCTATGATTGCTTGAAAAGTGGAAAACTATGATACATAATACAAAATCACTGATATAATGATAGTATGACAGAAATGAAACGTAAACTCTATAGAAAAAGTATTGAAATTTCAATAATATAGATCAAACTAATGTAGCAATTGCTAATGTTTTTAAAATAAGTAAGTCAAAGGAGGAGGATATGTGCGTATGTTCTTTGAAAACACTTCCGGATCGGTGAGATTTATGCAGTTGATGATAAATTTAAGCATCTTTCGGTCGATGACTTCGTGGACATCGTTGGCGGGCTGGGAAATGAAGAGGATGTCAGCAATGGGAAGAAATACTAGACGTGTTTAGTGAGGGTTCTGGAAGTTGAGACCTAGTAAAGCTGACGGGGGGAAGAAAATGGGTGTGTTGGAGAAATGCAGCTTATTGGGAGGAATAGAGGATGTTGTAGTTACAGCAAAAAGACGGACCGATTGGAAAATGTGCGTCGTGAAGTGATAGTTATTAAAGTATGGCACTCAGTGAATCATTGGCAATGAGTCAAATGGTATTCATTTTAGATGCGGGTTAGAATGTGTGCATACCTTGTCGCATCGCAGTCTCTACATAGAAGGGTATCTATTGATTTAGGTTGAAGTATGTGCTGGTTTAAAGACTACTATTGTGATGCAGCTTTGATAATGTTATATATATATATGAAAATCCTCCGAGATTGTGAGGCCTAGCACCTATAAAGAGTTTTAGTTTTCAGCGTGTTTTGTTCATGAAAAGAGTGGATAATATTCCAAAATATTTCCTTGATTATGTATTTGTGATAATGAAAAGGACTAAGGTTTCATGTCCCATTGAGTAAGGTTCTCATGAGTTTTGTTTATGGAAGTAGCACAAGTCTGGCTTGAAGTATTTAGGTTGCGTGTGGAAAATTTGGAATGGTAGAGGTTTTGGAAGTGAGAGAAATGGGCCTGTATTTCAGCAGGATCCTAAATGTCCCTTTCGAGGGAAAGGACACACTGCAGCGACTTTTCACATATCAAGATAGATGTAGAGAGGGGGAGGGTAGAAATCGAGAGAAAGAGAGATCGAAGTACATAGCGAGGATAAAAGTTAACTCTCGAGTGCGCTATACGAGGGGGATTGAAGGGACGCTGTCGGAGTCGGTCAACTTCATGGATCGGAGGGAGTAATCGGGGGCGTTTTCTCGCCTGGTGACTGTGTACAAGTGGTGGTGAAACTGTAGGTGTGTATTCGTTTTATAGAATGTCGTGTGGAGCTGGAGATTGTAGCAGACAGCAAATCTGGGGTAATTTTAATTGTGACAGATATTAATAGATTCATTTTGGTTGCGGTTTGGTGCGTAGAAAAAATATTTCCAAAAATGTGCTGAAACTCTTTTAGCAATGAACTAGAATTATATGCTGACATTTGAACAGCGTGGGAGCTTTCAGACTGTGTACCATTTTCTTTTATGATAGTAGGCAGTGGTGGGTGAAAAACGAAACTGCCTCCAGATTTTTGAGGTAGTGAAATCTACCTGTACTGCTAGTGCAAAACTGCGGTTAAAGGACGTCAAAGCTATCGATTAGTGGTTTTCTGTGAAATAAATATAGACATTAAACAAAACTCACACCTATAGAAATAGAAATAATAATACATTAAAAATATGAACAATACTGATACGAAATATGATACTAGAGTACCAAAACTTGGATACAACAGTACCAGCATTGGATATAATTGATATAGTTGAATGTTTACATTTGAACGCATACAAAATATGTGTAACCCTATCTTTTCGCACTCTCCAAAAACGCGAATAAATGCAAATGCTTTACTCTAGTAAATTTACTGTATGGAATCTAGTATATTTATATATTGAGCGTATGTATTACTGTTTACAGTTTTCATTATATTTATTAACTAATTGATACTCCGAAACAACGTCCTTTTGAAATATATTCAGCAAATTATCATATTTGCACTTATTTAGATTCCAGTCAGTATGCAATCGCTTTATTCGTTCGGCATTTCTAGCTGAATACCATATAGAATTTTCGAGATTAGAACGAATCCTCAAATACAATTCCTATATGAAATAGTGTTACAACAGAACAAACTATTATCTATTGCTACAGGAAAAACAACCTCAAGTACAATATATTAAACATTTCCATGGAAACATATTTGTTACACACAGAAGACTGTCGCATATTCTGTTGAGTATATTTGCATATGATATTCATTTTCTATTATTTCTTGCTAAATATTGAAGGCAAAAAATAAGGATATTTCCGTTTTAGTTCCGCTTTAAAGAAAGAAACATACAAAGGCATTTGTAAGTGTTCCGTATAGTATATTGAATCAACTTCTGTACTGGTTCACATTCTTTGGCAAGCAATTATTAAATGCTTGCTACTTATTCAAAAGAATTCAGTGTAAGAAAAGGAAATTTACGCCACCGGAATTTATATTCACAGCATAGAAAGATGATTCTGCGTAGGTTACGGCAATAGTCCAGTAGTATATCGTTTTATTCACTTCAACTCCTATGTTCCATAATTATTGTTTAGGTACACCAACGTCATATTATCATACATAGATCTACTATCAATTTAATTTACGTTCCTTCTTATTCTCTCTTTCTCTCTTTGTTCCATATTTTCTCTCTCTTTATCTGTCTCTTCCATTGTCGTTTTGTAATGCTGTTATTGATTATGCTGATAGGACGAGTCAGCTACTGAAAATGACGTAACAGGTGATTTTAATTAAATGAAGCATGATGTCACATTTTGTGGGTGTGAGCTGAAATAACGGTTACGACCAAATATAGTCTTCCCTTTTATGAGCGATTCCTTATAAATGATGTTTCCATCAATAAAGCCACAGAAAACACGCACAAACACCGATACACGCACAAACGACGGGATGCCATGCAATGTTCAACGTTTCAGCCGCCCAGAACTCTTCATTACTTTGCCTTGCAGCTGAAAATATAAAGAATTTCAAGAAGAGATCCTTTCAGGTGAAAGATACATTCATAGGCATGATCTCACAGCCAAGGTTTTCCACTAAAAAATGAGAAACTTAATGGATATATGGATATGATTTCTAAGTTGTAAATATTTGGACAAGTCAGGTGCCACATGTATACCATAGAATGTCAAAAGGTGGCTTACAACGTGCACACATCTTGATCTGGTTAAGAATAAGATTCACTCTAATCAAATTGATTCCAACATATCAGTAGAGCATCCAGACCCTAGTAGGGACCAGGGGCCCCTTAAATATTGAACAATGGTCAACAAGTTTACTTTACTCCAGCAACTGCTGTACGGTAAATACAAGATCAACGGGACATAACACTTACAGCATTTTTCAACCTGTGCCAGTATGATCCATTTGCAAAAGCATTGCTCTACCATCACGATCTGTCTTACTATACATAGAACAACAAGCAATGGAAATGAAGAAACCACCTTACTCTGTTGAAGTCCACCCTGACATATAGTATAATAGTACCTTTGAAAAATTGTATACTAAGCACTCCAGTTAACGTGAATGCTTCTTTCTACAACTTCTCCGCGAACTGCAAGGTCCAAGGTCATTTCAAGGTCTTCGAACAGTTAAGTGCGAAATGTTCCCCACCTACAGGGAGGCATGCTTTAGACTTGGATCGCTAGAAAATGATGCCTAGTGGAGCTGCAACATTGTCAGAAGCCTCTGTATCTCAAACAGCCAAGAGTCTATTCCCCATGCTGTAAAACTTCAGTGAACCATCCAATCCGCTTCAGCTTTCTCCCAAGTATTAAGAAGAACTTGACGAATATTTCAATTATCACGCTCTACATATGTATCCAGCCATGGAAATAGGCTACACAGACGAAATCTGCAGTGCAGTCCCCATTGACATTGAGAACACCTTCAAGGATATAAATGACCAAGAACTTGAAATGTCAATAAACTATCAACAGTAATTTTGAAAGAGACATCAAACTGTTTTGATACATTAAGAGCATATGCCAATGGCAATGAACCCGAAACTCACTGCAGACCAAAGGCAGTCTATTCTGCTATTTTTGACAGTGTGCAGCTACAAGAGGCTGGAATTTGCTTCTTTGCTGCTCTAGGTGGGACTGGAAAACATTCCTGATCCGTCAGTTCCTTGCCAAAATCCTTCAACATAGAGACATATCTATTACAATTGCTACTCCAAGTATTGCCAGCACAATCTTTTCAGGAGGCCATACAGCACATTTTGCTTTCTAGCCCCTCTCGGACTTGGGTACAAATGATGCACCTGTTTGCAATATTGCCATGAATTTGGAAACCGAACTGGTTCTTAAGAGATGCCAGGTGATTGACTGGGATGAACACAGGATGATACACAAGTGAGCTCTGGAGGCCCTGAACAGGACATTACAGGACCTGCATGTAAATAGTACTCAAATGGCAAGACTAGCAGTGATTGTGTGAGGTAACTTCCGTCTGACCATGCCAGTGATCCGCAAAAGAAGAAAATACGAGGAAATTCTAGCTTACCTTAAATCGTTATCACTTTGGAACAAAGTTAAAATCTTCAAATTGTCTACAACTATTAGGGGCTATATTTCTGGATATCAGTTGTCTGTTCAGTTTTCCAAATGTTTAACAAGTGAGAGAGGGAAGATTTCCTTCCCACAGTAATGGTACCGACAGCAAACGAACTGATGTCGAAGATGCTCCTTAACATGCAAATATCATACCCGAACACACAAGTGTCTAAGTGAAAGAGCAACACTTGCGCCCCAAACTGTTACGGTCAACAGCTTCAACTGATAGCAGTTGCAGACACTTCCAGGAAATAGTCATATCTACAAATCAATACGCACTATTGTGGATTAGGAAAAAAGGTAGTTCACTATCCGGCAATATACTCTAGTCTTTGGTGATTTCAATATTCATCATGTTAATTGGCTTAGTTCTAAATATCACTGATTGTACCGAAACCCATGTCTTTAATTTTTCTTTGTCTCAATCTTTTTCCCAGATAGTCAACGTCCATACCCGTTATCCAGATTATGACAACCATAATCCATCCCTCCTTGAACTTTCCTGTGTAACTGATCCTAGTGTTTGCTCTGTCGTTTCTCATACTCCATTTGATAACTCCGACGATGTTGTAGTTTCTCTAGATGTATCTTTTACCTCCTTTCCTAGCAGTGAACCTTCATCTCATCATAACTCTTATAACTATCAACAAGGCGATTGGTATTCTTTTCGTGATTTTTCTTCGTGATGCTCCGTGGGATAATCTCTTTTATGTTCCTTCCTGTACTTCTAAAGTTGTATATTGGATTCAGACTGATATTGATGCTATCATTCCTTCATGGGTGATGTTTGTTAAGCAATATTGCTCTTCCTGGTTTTCTCCTGCCTGTGCCCCTGCTATTCCTCAGAAGAAGCACCTTTTCTAATTTTATCGTGAAGGTAGATGTTTAGAAAATAAACGTCTCTTGTCATTAGCTATGAAGCGCAGCAATAAGGTTCTTGCAGACGCTAAATCTCAATATATAGCGTGGAACAAATCTTCCATTGTTCCTCAGAGGTTGCGCACCCGGGACGTTTAGCAAATGTATAATATTTTATTGAATAATGGTAAATTGAGCGTACTCCTCTCTTCAATGGTTAGGAGGTATTAACTTCTGAAGATACAGCAGAATTGCTTGCCCAATTGCCTTCCAATAATTCTACCCTTGATTCATATTATCATGTTATTTCCTACTTGAAGTGATGTTCCTTTATCTGACTTGCATATAACTTCTAAATCTCTGACGAAGGAAAAGTTCAACCTCGAAACTTATGCGGCTTCTGGTCCTGATATTGTTTTGCAAAGGTGCTCTTCTGAAGTTTCTTCTGTTGTCTAAACTATTCAACAAGTCCTGAGCAGAGACTTCCTTTTCCGCCTGCTGGAAATCGGTCTCTGTTATTCCTGTTTTCAAAAATTCTGGGGAATGTTCTGATCCTCATAACTAACGCCCAATAAGACTACTTCCTATAGTTAGCAAGATCTTTGTGTCTTTGATCAACCGGATTCTTCACTTGCACTTTGAATAACTCGGTTCAGTCGGTCTGTTTTATGACAAACGATGCGTTTTCCATACTTTGTGCTCCACTGCCGATCTTCTGACTGTTATACGTTGAATGTTTATATCATGCTTTAAATAACTGATGCAAGTATTGTTGCTCTTGATAATTTGAACCTATTCCATAGGGTCTGGCATGCTGGTCTCCTCCACAAGCTTCAGTCATATGGAATTTCTGGTTGGATCCCTAGGCTCATCAATTAAATCTTTTCTGGATGAATGTAGTATTAAAGTTGTTTTATATACCCATCATTCTACTACGTCCTCCATCTCCTGTGGTGTACCTCAGATCCTATTCTTGGTCCGATCTTGTTCTTAATTTTTAATAATGATATTCCGGATGATATCCTGTCTACCTTTGCTATCTTTTCTGATGACACATCCTTGTATTCTTGCTTGAATGACAAGTCTGACTTGTGGAAATGAATGGTTTTCTCGGTAATCTCTGGATCTCTTGAGCTTGACCTGCCTTCAGTGACTGACTCAACTACTCACTAATTGGTTACTTTCAACTCTGAAAAAGCTAAACTCCTAACCATTTATCGTTACTGGAACTCTGATGATATTCCTTTTTGTATGTCTGATACTGTTTTTCCTGACATTTCCCGTCTTTGTTTTTATGTTTAGATTTCTCTAAGAATCTCACTTGGAATGATTATATTAGATCTATTGTTAAATCGGTCGCTATGCAGGTTTTGTTCCCTTGTTCCTATTCTTAAGGTTGCTAATTGAATGACTTGCTTTCTTCTAATTCTCATCCTTTCACTGTTGTTGTCCCCTTTTGTAGGTTTCTATTAGTTTCTTTCATTGGACATCTGTCTTATGGAATTCTCTTCATGCTTATTGTTTTCCTGATAGATATAATATTAAATCTTTTAAATTTTGTATTGATGATTTTTTGATTTTTAGGGAAAGCTTTCCATTAGTTGTGTTTGTTTTTTCTTCATTTTCTTTTGGACAAATTATGGGATTGCTTGAGGCCTGCTTTATTGCCGGTTACTTGCCAACATGTTGGAAGTGACTTCAAAAGTGCACTTTCGAATTTTAAGACTTCAGTTTCCAGTACGCATTAGCTTTGCCATGGCAATTAATAAATCTCAAGGGCAAACATTGACAGTTGCTGGACTGTATCTTGAGAAATTTTCTTTGCCCATGGCCAATTTTATATAGGATGCTCAAGTGTCAGAAGTCACCCAAATACCTTTATTCATTCCCCTACAAGTAAATCCAAAAACATTGTATATCTTGAGGCGCTGACATTACAGTATTCGAAATTCCCCAGACTATGATGGATCTAACATCATATAAGATGGAGCTCATCGCAACTCTTAATATTTCTTTATCGATGAATATATTGCTCCTGGGCAGTTCGAATATTTGGATATGTGGGTTAACTCCGGGCACTCCGGTTTCCCAACCCAACTTTATAGATTTGATTTCATTTCCATGAGTGGTGTACCTCCTG
The DNA here is from genome assembly GCA_027124095.1 of Muusoctopus leioderma. Classification (NCBI taxonomy): domain Eukaryota; kingdom Metazoa; phylum Mollusca; class Cephalopoda; order Octopoda; family Octopodidae; genus Muusoctopus; species Muusoctopus leioderma. The sequence goes on along the minus strand of JAOPJM010365314.1, from coordinate 3,182 downwards.
ACACCTCGATTTCTACTCATTTTTTAAAATTATTTTCAGAATTAAAGAATTTTCAGGATAAAAGATGAATTATTATCTTCAATAAATTTGTCAAATGACAGTTTTCCCTTTCACTTAATCCTATGTTCTTATTTAATGGGCTTGAATTAGCTGTATATAATCACATATTGAACGCGAAATTGTAATACACTGCATTAGAAACTGGACTGTTATAAAAGTAGTAGGAAACAATTTCAATTCTTACACGAAAGTAAACTTTATTAAGAGAAATACAATAGTGTTCAATTAACCCGAATATGACTTCATTAAGAACGATTCGGGGTCATTTATAGCTACTTTTCAGCCTGGGCAACGCTGGATATCCTCCTAGTAAAAATTATAATTATTATTATTGGAAGCTTATATCGATAAAAGCTGTACACAACGGAGTAAGAGATGTAACTGTATACAGATAGTAATTCATATATAAATATAATAATAATGAACACCCATTAGTTAAACTTAATGATTATTCTATTTAAATATAACCTACTATGATTTATCTGTAAATGTTTTATACATTATATTGGGTTTTCAGTCAGTGCCTGCATCTTGAATATTTATTTATAAATTAGGATATATATTGCGTAGCCTTAGTGTAGTTGGTCGAAAAAAGAAATGAAAATCTGTTGCAATGACTTATCTTACCTATGTGCTTTGAATTCATTTGTTAGCTTCAGAGTAGCCAGGAAGGCGAATTCAAACATTTTAAGAGAGTATTTAATAATCGTATTTTGTTCTAGAAAATGTTTCCTTGCTTATAATGAGAAAGAAAGTGATATAAAAGGAGATTAAGGGCGACTCTTACTGATTGTAACTCGTAATGTGAAGCGGGCGTAAAGAAAGTTGTTCGAAATTATTCAAGGCTAACATAAACTGACTTCATACGACGTGATGAAAATCCGATGTCTTAATTATAGAAGCAATCTTTTCAGAAGAATTCTCCGCCACTTTAGGCGTCCGTGTCTTTTAATCTGATCTATGATGAGACAACATGGACTGCGTTTAGAGGAGATTTGGAATCGCGGGTTTGAATATATTCTTCGTTGATTACTTTAAACTTTCCCATTTATATTGATTTCCTTTGAACAGCTAAAAAGCTAATTTCAGCAGCAGAATTCCATTAATCCACCCGATAAATTACTGGTACTTATGTTATCTAAAGAGAGACTAGTGTAAGAGGGCTGCGTTGAAATTTCAACTCGAAACCAAAACGGTCGATAAAAATATGCCTCACATATTTCTTTTAGACCAATACATTTTAGAGAAATATTTATTAGCAAGCTACTAAATGGTAGATATATATTTTCTTGTTAAAGTAGTATGGAAAGGATCAGACAGGTAGTGCTAATGTAATCGTTGGAAATCCTCTTAGAAATGTTATTCAACTTTGGCAATCCTGCTAGGAATTCTATTTATCATCGTTTTATTTCGTAAAGAGATGGTAAAGACATTAGAAGGTATAAGAATTACGTGTCATAGTAAATAATTTTTGTAATAACATAAAGGGATACTGTTGAATAATGGAAAAGAGAAAAAAAAGATATTCGTGCTCACGAAGAGAGTAGATCTGGAGGAGATGTAAAAAGTAGGTCGGTAGCTCATTCCATATACATAATATTAGACCGAATGTGTGACAGGGGAGAGAAATAAGCTAGCCAGAGATTATGCGCCTGTAGAGCAGAGTAGTGAAATAGAGATCTGAAACAGATAGGAGAGCGGGGAGGAATGTTAATGATGGAAGAAACCAAGCTGAGTGATCAAAAGTGGCTTGTTCCATAGGAGAAAGTACACAAGTTCAGTAATACAATCATTCAATAATGGTACTATTCAATATGAAAGGGTATGTTAAGTAATAAAGTATTAACTTCCTTAGTGGTAACAGTGAGTGCCCTTAGTTGGTGGAAAATGTCTGTGTGTATGTCAATTTGTGGGGTATATCTCTTCGATTAATGCTATATTAAAGAGTTGTAAGGTCATGGCTTGCTGGTTACAAGACCACTTTATAATTGATTGCAAGAAAGTCAATTCAGTATTACTGAAACCCGAGTCACAAACTAGAGAGATAAAAATCTCCAATTTATGACCAAACTCGCCACATTACTTAACCGATAATGATATGCATGTATGGGATAAAAACTATATATAAAACATAGAGAAATAGAGAGATGTTGATCTTTGACGAAATCCAAGTTGAGTGGTCAAGGTTAGCTTGTTCTACCGGAGGAAAGTAGTTCAATAGTATACCAGTTGAGTACCGAAACTGATTGATAATGCTCAAATAATACTGAACGTATCCACAAATAAACATGTAGATCAACGGAGTCAGCATGCAGTGCGTAAAGTTCATAATATATATATCCGGGTATGGCTGTGTGTATGCAGGTGTATGAGATATAATACATAAATCAATATCTAAACCGATGTATAGTTGAGGATTGTTAATAATAAGAAAGAACGTGATGTGCTAACTTAGTCCACCGATCCTGTATGAGGATAAGAGAAAAGCTATGGCTTCATCAATGAATATAAGATGCTAAAAATGCACTGTAAAGACATAATGCAAATTCCGCCCTGCACAACCGGAACAAATATTGTCAGCTGATAAACATAATAACTCGGTGCGGTATTTCAATATATTGAAACGCAAAGACTGAAGAAGTATCGAAAATGTAACCCCAAAAAACAAAATATCAGATTCGAAACTGTAGCGGTGGGGTTAAACCCTATGTCATACTCTCGCCCTCAATGTCATTCATTCAATGTTGCTTTTGTTCTTGTTTAGTTCCAGGCCAACCAAGACCTATGGTCAAAGGTATTCCAGCCACCGTCAGCAGCCCGTCAGTTTAGGGCTATGTCTACTAATACATTAACCAACGTGTATTTTCGTTATTGAAGACGGTAGGTTGTGATTGAGAGAGATTTGGCTGCTATTGCTACCAAGTCAAACCACCATGTGGAGGCTCTCTCTCTCTCATATTTATACACACACTCACTCACACCCACACACACACACAGACACCCCCACATACACACACATATATATATATATATACATACATATAAATATATACATATATCATCATCGCTTTTTACGTCCGTTTTTCCATGCTAGCATGGGTTGGACGGAGAGAGTTATTGAG
>JAOPJM010364896.1:0-11568 GCA_027124095.1 Muusoctopus leioderma | reverse complement strand
TACCCAAGGTGCCACGCAGTGGGACTGAACCCGAAACCATGTGGTTGCGAAGCGAACTCCTTAACCACACAGACATCTGCGCCTATATACTTCACTTCCAATGAATTTTCCTTATGTCTTTTTAAATATTTTTCATAATTGTGTTGAATTATAAAATGCTGCATCTTTTTGTCCATAACTTTCGGCCTTGTGTTTCCAATCTCCAAATTTTGTCAAATCTATCCAATTTATCCCTACATTTTGTTCGTTGTCCTCCTCTGTTTCTCTTAGGGGGTCTCTCGGAATCCAGTGGTTAGCTTTTTCGTCCATCTGTTGTCTCTCTATTTCTGATTTTATAAACTTGACATGTCGGTTGCTTTCACCAGTTGGCTTAAAAACAATTTTCTATATTTTCCAAACAATTCAACGAAATTATGTTATTGGTTATCTTCCCTTTTTCTTGTTTTTAGATTTCGAGACCTTTAAAGGGAAATTTTTCTTACTATTTTCGTAGATAATCTCAGTTAATCAAAGTTTTTCAACTCAATATATTGCATATGTGAAACCCTACGGAATTTCAATTAGTTTTGTTCGTTCTTCGTTTCTTTTCGATATTCCAAGTATAATGCATTCGTGAGCATGTTGAACAGCGTTGCCAAATGAAAATGTTCAAAAGGAGCAGAATTTGTCAAGAATAGGAGCTAAAAGAAGTGCTAAAAATGAACAGCTGAAGCTAATAAAAGAGCTAAATATAAAACTATATTCTAAACATAACTTTCCAAATACAAATATTATAAATATTTTTATAAATATTTTCCAAATGTGTGACCATGCATTTTAAAATTGCGGTATTCTTTCGTTATTGTTACGCTAAATTATAACGAAACTAAAGTGAATCTTGCTTACGTTTTATAGTTTCAGTTTTCGTACTTTTCTTTCGTAAATAATTTACAACTTTGAATAAACAATTTATACAATACAAAACATGTTTTAATGTTTATATGAGATCTTGGTAATTTAAAAATAATATTTGGTAATTTTTGAATAATTTTAACAGCATAAATTACAATATCCACAAGGTTATAGCAATGTCTTATCCAGAAAATGAGATATTGGTAATTTTTTAATAATTTTAAATGACATTATACACAATACAAAGCATATTTTAATCTTTATATGATTTAAAGGTTATAGTAATGTCTTATCCCGAAAATGAGATCAAAGAAAGGGCAGTTGTGCATTCGTTGCCATAGAAGCTCTTGCAGATATGTAGTGAACAAATCATCAGACGAATTGGCAGAGTCGTTAGCGCGTCGGACAGAATGCTTTGCAGTATTTGTTCTGGCTCACTGCGCTCTGAGTTCAAATCCCGCCGAGGTCAACTTTTCTTTTCATCCTTCCGAGGTCGATAAAATAAATTACCAGTCATGTACTAGGGTTGTTGGCCTTGTGCCTATGGTAGAAACAATTAATCTGTATTTTGATTTGGTAATCGACCATGTGCTCTCAATTCTTTTACAAAATATCTCAGTTATCAATAAACTCCTGTTGAATAGAGGGTTTATTTCCCTACTTCAAATAATCAAGCACTGCACTGATGTTAGATAGCGAATGGGTAAAATGTTTGCCTTGTTAATATTTTGCTAGTATACTTTTGGCATTTATTTACAACTTATATAATCCGGAAAAGTTTGTAGGGTCAACAAGTCTGATCAAGAAGAATTTGAAAATATTAAGTTATTTGTCGAAAATATTATCTTCATCATTGAAGAAGTCAACAATATTTTCTTCTTTATTTATTTCATTTTCATCTTCCTTACTGCATGCGGCCCATCTTCCCTGTTGAATTTATTGCAGTTTACCGACGGAATAGCTTTCAGCAAGGGCAGCTTCATCCTATTTCTTAATTTGTTATTTGCTATATTCATGGAACTAAACACTCTCTCAGTTTCGGTATAGTAAATATATAGCACACTCAGAAATCTTTTTGAAGGAATTAACTTTTGAACCATCTTCATATTCATTTACTTCTGCGCAGAATTGTTCAGTATTTCTTACATTTGTCCATTTATTTAAATGAATACCGATATATTAGTACTCAGTAACAGCAGTTTCTTGTTCTGTGTTGAACATCATTTCTGAGATGGGATTAATAGGCGCCTATACTTGTTTTAATGTGTTTTCATCAGAAAAGCAAGATATATATTTCTAAACATTTATGTTCTTAGCTAATCTCTGCTTAAGCTGTTGAAATAGACAAAGAAAGAATTGTTTTGATCTATTTCTTCAATTCATTTAATCTTCCTGTTTTGGTTACTTTTTTTTTTTTTTAGTTCTGCAACATTTCTTTCAAACCTGTAACCAAGGTTTGGTTTGAAATCTAAATATCCTTCTATATCTTGGTTCGCAGTATTAACATTTGGGCAATAAATATAATCAAGTGAGAAAGAACTTGGCTGCTATATCACACCTACAGAATCTACAGTGTGCTTTTGTATTATCACGCTTAATTTCATTTACGTCACTAATGTCTATGAACATTTTACTATCTCATTTCTTCTCTTCTGTAAACCCGAGACCTTCTAGCAGAGTTTTTATTTGTATATCTATCAAAATAAGAACTTCAGTAATTAGTATTCTCATAAATACAGGTTTTTTTTGTCCCCAATGATTTTCTTCTTGATGATATTGTTGCTGTTGATGATAAAGATGGTGTTAAAGATAGCACTGATGCTGCCGAGGATAAAAGAAACGAGATGTTAATCGAAGGGGTCTAGAAAAGCACATTTTTGCGATAGAGTCTAATAATATTGATTTCTAACAGAGACACAAGCCCACAAATGTGTGGGGTATAGTCTATTGAATAGACCCCAGTACTTGACTGGCCCTTTATTTTGTCGACCCCAGACGATATGAAAGGTATAGTTGATCCTGACGATATTTGAACTCAGAACGAAAAATTAAAACTAAATACCGTAAGGTACTTTGTCTGGGGCTCTAAAGATTCTGCTGCTCTACAGCATTTAGATATATTCTAATAACATTGGGGCACGGTCAGGCATTTTCAGGAAAAGTCGACCTCGGTGGGATTTTAACTCAGAACATAAAAGAGATAACTAATTGGTGCCAGGCATTTCGTCTGGCGGCCCTCCGCCCTTAGATACATTCTAATACTACTGAACGCATATATGTTTTGATAGGTGAATGCCTGAGAAAGAAAGAATAGCTAGTTTTATAAGTTAGTGCAGAATCTAGATGACGAACACACGGTTTCAAAAACAACTATAACTTTTCTCCAATTACACAAATATAATAAAGCATATTGTTTGGGGGGTCATTTTTAGCTTCAATGTACATAACATGTAGAACATAGCTTTCCTGGGAAAACAGCAACTGTTATGTCATGACTTTGTCAGTCCGATTATGACTCAAGTAATTTGTCATTCAAACATACACAAGACCAAGAACACAGTTCTAATGGGAAAACAGAAGAGGAGTTGTCTTTTTTATTTTATTTTATGCTTTATTTTTTCAAAATAGTGACTCAGTTGCTGATGCATACATACAACTGTATAAAACATGTCAAAAACTGCTCCACCGAGAAAACAAAGTATGCGCTCAGTGGTAGAAAGATTTCTGATTCAACAGTAGACAACATCTTAATACGACTCTATTAAGCAAACAGAACAATTACTGCTAGGTCTGTTTCGGTGTCTTACCAACCCTGAATAATATATACGGTAAGAGGAGATTTCACTCTTCATCTTGCCAACCAAGTAGAATATACTTTCATGAGGAGGTTTAATAAGACTGAAACATGTCTGTTGCTTTTACCTGCTGGACATAAAAACAAAATCCCCTCCAATCTGTTTTGATTATATTGTCAAAACAATTTTGCTCAACTAATCTTATTGAAGTTATCTCCTTTGCTTGTTGTTTTTTTAAATTTTAAACACGCCTACGAGAAGGTTTGTCTACTCATTGCATGGACAATCGCAGGTGATTGAAAAATTTCAACTCACTATATTAAAAATGTGAGACCTTATCACGTTTGTATTTAGTATGCAGAATGCTGCCGTAAGGTATTTTCCCTCAGCCGTATTATTGATATTCATAAGCAGCATTACTACATTCCCACTATTTCTATACATTTTGATCACTCTTAGTCTTGGCAACAGAGCAGAACATGATTCACTGACGAGATCTAATAAGACCAGAATATGTCTGTTGCTTTCACAAGTAGGCTTTAAATACCAGATCCACGCCAGTGTGCATGGTCTATATTGTCCAAAAATTTCGATCAACTGATTCTATTGAAGTTATTTCCCTTGGTTTATGTTTTTAGATTTTAAAACACCTCTAGAGGGAGCTTTTGTCCTCTAATAGCTTGGATAGTCTCAGTTGATCGAAGTTTTTTCAACTCACTATGTTAAATATATGAGATCCCTACCACATTTGTATTTAGTATACCTAACGCTCCCCTGAGGTTTTTTCCTCAGCCATATTGTTGATATGTTATATACAACATATTTTGTTACGTACAGTCTGTGGAGTTACTTTGATAAAAGGCGATAATGTATTAGATATTCATTTTGTCTTTCACCCCTCAAGTGTTGTTGTTGAACCATATGTCGGCCTTGATCTAGTAAACCTATGATCAAAAGCGCGCCCGTCTCTTTTTTCAAACATAATGGATCCTTCGTCGGTTTAAATGATGAGCGTTCAGTTGTTCGATTAACTGAGCGTCTAGCACGTTAATTAACGTGCAAGTGGCTGAGTATTCCACGGACACGTGTACCCTTAACGTAATTCCCAAGCCGAATCAGTGCGACACAATATGTGACAGGGCTAGACCCTTGAATTACAGGCACAATCAATCCGACGGGCTTCCAAACAGTTTCCGTCTACCCAATTTAACTTACAACGTTTAAGTCGGCCCGAGGATATGATAAAAGACATTTGCCCAAAGATGCCACACATTGGGATCAAACCCAGGACCTCATGATTGAGAAGCGAACTTCATAACTTCTCAGCCATGCCTGCATCCACGTTTTTCAAACACAGTGCATCTAGGACTACAGTATCCAATACATCCTTCTTTTTCTAAAGTAGTAAAATGTGATTTGATATTTTTGTCTGCTATTTCTATCAGATAAAGCAACTACGCAGAGGTTACATTGTTGGCTTGATAGAGACTTTGTGGTTGATGAAATAAGTACCAGTTATATGCTGTGGTTGATTCAATCAACCTATAAATATATATCTATCCCCTAGCCAAAAAGGGTGCCTCTACGTGGTCACCCAACCTTCTAGATATAGCAGCTAAATCTCCCCCAAATCACCACATATCATCGTAAAAAAAAAAAGAATACATTGGACAAAACGGTGGGATGGTCACGGCTGCCACATCTTTAATCATAGGCTTGCTTGATCAGAGCTGACCTGCATGGCGGCCTTTTGCCAATCTAAGAAATTAATATACAGCGATGTGTGTGAGATAAATTCTAGAATTTTTAGAGGGTTAAGGAAACTGAATCTATTTACAATGCCAGAGAAAGTGACTGAGTGAGAGAGAAAAATACTGTAATTGTCTGAAAATGTTCAAAGTTTGGTACATTAAAACATTGTTTTAATTTCTCGTTTATTTTTCAACAATTACTTTTCTTACACTTAAATTTCGCTTGCAGGAATACTATGACAGTTTACAAGAAATAACAGGATAAAGATCAGGCTATTAAAGATATCTGTCTTTCGATGATAAAAGTAAGAGGAAGTAGAAGACGGGAAAAAAATTTAAAAAAAGAAGTCAAAATAGACTATCTTGTCTGAACTAAGTTTTTTTATTGTCGCTGTTGATTTTTCTTCTCAAATTTACTAACATCCTTGTTCATTTTTTCTTCTTCTCTAAACAATTTTTGTTAATTTCCCTCCAGTTCTGTTTCAGTAGAAACAAACAAAAGCCATTTTGATTCAGATATTTTCGTTTTGTTTCAATCGCCATATCATTATACTGTAACCAAGAAAATAAAGCCATCAATCTGATAAGCAAACCTACGGTCAGAATCTAGCTCAAAGCTCTAACTTACGATCGAGCTACATTATAAAAAAGAACTTATTGGTTCTATGTACCACCCACATAATCATACCATAAAACCTGCGACAAATACAGCTTACCAATCAATCTTGAGCCGACGAGGGAGTCTCTACTCTACTTTGTCGCTCATTCTGCAGATATAGCAGCCAAATCTCCCTCAAATCACGTCCTATCGTCTTAAAAAAGGACACCCTGTATCTCAAAAACAAAAAAAAGACAAAATGGTCACGACTGGAATACCTTTTGTTCATAGGTGTGCTTAATCAGAGCTGACATGGGACTAAACAACAGCTTACCGATCTTGGGTCAAAGAGGGAAGCCTCAATGTTTGATCTGCTAGACATAACAGCCAAATCTCCCTCGAATCACACCTTACCGTCCTAAAATAAAAGGAAGGACACGTTGGATAATGTAGCCCTAGACATCAAAAAGCCGAAATAGTTAACGCTTGAACGCTTTTGATCATAGGTTTGCTCGACGAGGGCTGTCCTGATGTTAAACAACAACAGCGTGCCGAAAGTCGTTAGGATGAATACCTGCGGGTCGAATGGACGGTTGCTGGTTTCTTATCCAAGTCAATGGTGTCTTGATGTGTCTTTCCCTGGTAATCACACTAACGAAATTAAATACACATGAGTATGACTCCGTATACGTATTTATTCATAACCCACGCTGTATTGGTGCTCTAGTAACTAACATGGCTCAGGTTACCAATGGTTATTTACAACTTATCACAGTAGACAGCGGGAGTACCGTGTAACTGATAAGTATTTCGTTAGTTTTTTAAAAGTGTTGAGTTCAATTACCATAACCCATGATAAACTAGCTTTCACATTGAAAGAGAGAAGTGTCTCACAACCACTTAATGGTAAAAGAGGCAGAAATGGAACCCAGTACGATGAACTGACCAGGTATTAATGGGTATCGATAAATAAGAGTTTATCAATCAAGCTGAAATATATTTTTTTTCTCCGCTAAATATGATCAAAGTTTCATCGTGCTGTCGTCCTAAGTGACAACACTTCATAGTGTAGTGGACATCGTGCTGTCGTCCTAAGTGACAACACTTCATAGTGGACATTGCAGATGGTCGAGACAATGGGGTAGCGGACAAACTACCGAGAGTTCGGGGGTTCAAATCCTATCGCTGTTACAGTGTTGAGTACTTGGGAAAGATACCTGACTCTTAATAACCGAGTTCACCAAACATTTAGTGGGTACCTCTGGGAGGTTTAAGCAGCAACAGCACTGTAAAACTGGTGAATGCTGAGACCAAGATCTCCCGAAGGAAACAATGGGAAACCACTCCAGAGTATTTCTCTATTCAAGTTCTTCAGTCGTGTTCCTACAAGAAATAGCAGCCAAATCTCCCCCAAATAAAATATTACTCTCTTAAATAAAGAAAGGACAGGTTAGATAATGTAGTCATAGATAGCCATAAAAAGGTTGGATGGTCATCACTTTAAAACCATCAACTGGTCCTTGGGTGCCTTTAGCAGAGTCTACATTGTTGCAAACATTCGGACCAGGTCTCTGGTTTTGAGGATAACCCATGTGTTGTGGTTTATTCCCCTCCTTTTCCCAGTCAGTCTCAGAGACCCTGCAATGAGATCATGGACGCTCCCTTTCCTTCTCTGTTAGTTAAGTTAAAGTTTGAACCGAGCCTTTTACAGGCTCATTAGGCCAGAGCTTATCCAAGGTCCTGTGGCGTTTAAGCGACTGAGAGTACAAGACTCTCCACTGAACGGGACGCCAGTCCGTTACAGGGTTAACCCCCGGCTGCTACTGGTACTCATTTTCAGCTGAGTGGACTGGAGTAACGTGAAAGGAAGTGCCTTGCTCAAGGACACAACGCACCGTCCGGTCTGGGAATCGAAACCACGACCTTACGATCGTGAGCCCAACACGCTAACCACTAGGCTACACACCTTCACTCTCTACATAAACCATCAATAAAAAAAACAACAAATAATAATTACCCAATAGAATTATGGCACTAATCCGCTTTAAAAAAACCTTTAAAAAAACCCCCATCCATAGTGGGATCTATTAGCTACTCAGAACTGAAGTATTTCCAAAGATAAATCTAGATCTTTTTAATATCAGCTTTGGTAGTATTAAGAATATGGATGAAGTGGGTGTTAGGTAGATGTTAACAATAGTACGGTTACTGTTGTTATTGTTTAGCTCCATGTCAACCCTGATCAAGTACACCTATGATCAAAGGAATTCCAGCCATGACCATCCAACCCTTTTAGGAGTTGGTTGGTCATTGACTACATTATCTAATCTGTTCTTTCCTTATTTAAGACGGTAAGGTGTAAGTTGGGTGCTATTTCTAGCAGTTCAAGCGATCAAGTCGGGGCTCTCTCATTGACTCGGAATCAGTATACTATTTAAAGGATGTTGGGTTTCACTATCATCTGCTCGAGAGTGTATGGGCTTAGTGTTGATTGATAAAAGGTAATTGATAGAAATAAGAGATTTTAGAACATCCCCCGTTTTATGAGAGCCGCAACTGCTCCCGAGTCGAAGGTATGCTGGACGATTAGTTGATGGGTTGACGGTTCGTAACGTCACTGGTGCTACCCTGTGTCCACGACCAAGACACCGAACTTTAAAAAACATATAAAACATAGAGTTCTCCTTGCACTAAATAGTTACCATATATTAGTAAAAAGAAACTGCTGTAAGCAGCGTGAGCATTCTAGAACTGAATGGTGTTTCGTTGGCTTGCAATGCTTAGACTGGATATAACTTGAAGAGGGATGAGATATACTTTGTTGAATTGCCCCAGACACATCATACATTATTGATTTCAACAATTTTCAGTGTACCACCCCTACCTGTAAGAATTGGTGACACGAAACTATAAAATATGACGCGGGAATTTTAAAAGGGCTATCAATAATAAAGCCAACACCCACTGAAGAATATCCTTAACTCATAACGCTTACTTAATTAATCCCTTAAGTATTTCCAACGCTAGTGGAAGGTGGGTAGCAACCATTTGTGGAATCACAACACTTCAAGAAGCTTATGCCTTCAGTGGTGTCCAAACGAACCAATACAATACAGAACCCACCAATATATTGCATCGTGGAAGAGTTGTTTTAGCCACTTAAAACGCACACAAAAGCTGTTATATTCACTTTATATTTCTTTCGTTAAGTATCAAAATTTACGTAGCACCTGCGGTGAACTGGTCACTGACACAATTCCACAGTTCCACAGTGGAACTATGTCAGTGACAAGGTTACCGCGGGTGCACGAAAATTTCGACACCAAACGAAATATATATAAATTGAATATAATAGCTTTTGTGTATTTTTTTAAGTGGTTAAAATGACTTTTTCCACGATGTACTTGCCTCGGTTTCAACACACAATCCCAAATCAAGTCACTTGCCATCAATATATGTTTTATGATAATTATTTTTCTTGTTTCATTTTCACCGGGACAACTTACGTTGGCACAGTGGTAAGTGCACATGGCTTATTATTTGACAGCAATATGTCTGGAGCTGTGGGGTTCTGTGATTCAACTTGGATTTTCGACCTTCAGACATTTACTTACGTCTACACTTTTGCGTTCTATGTATCATTAGTAACATAAGCCACCCTGCTGCGAAACTGTTCAGTTCCCTTCGTTTAAGATTAAAATTTCAGTTTGTAGAAGCAAGGACCAGCCGATTTGAGAAAGCTTCTGCCATGGTCATGTATGCAGTTGTACAATTAACACATTATATTCTGTTACTGATATACTGTTAACTATCTCTCTCTCTCTCTCTCTCTCTCTCTCTCTCTCTCTCTCTCTCTCTCTCTCTATCTATCTCTCTCTGCAAATTATCAATTTGTTTGCGCAAATTGATATGGCTGAAGTACAGTCGATATTGAGCTGAAACAAATTGTAACAAAATAAATGCGGTAATTGAAAATCATCATTTCGTTTTTAATTTAATATACTCTGTAATATAACTGGAGTGGCGGTTTGAAATAATGAGAAAGCAGGAATGTATTGAAATTATTAATATAACGCTAGCCGGATTTACGCATTGAGTGCTGAAATATATATATATATATATATAATACTCAGCCAGACACATACGTAAACAAAAGTCAAACATATCCACACGTACACATATACACATGTACACATTTATACACATATATACACTGGATTGAAGAAATCACACTCTCACTGATTTTGTTGATATGACAGCTTAGAGAAGGCAACCCCGCCTTCACCTTCTGAATAAATAAAGGGATTATGAGAAGGGAGTTGGGACTGGGGAGTAAGTGTTGTTGTTGTGGGTGTATATGCATGTGTGTGTGTGTGTGTGTGTGTTTGTGTGTATGCGCACGCGCACGAAAGTGTGTTTGTGTGTTGTGTGTGTGTGTCTTCTCCCGCGTCTGCCCCCTGATAAATGTGACAAACGCTGTGACGAGCATTATAAGGGCCCGATAGGGGTATTATAGCTGTCACTTTTGTCACTAGATTCTCACGTAGTTCAGACAGTTTATTGTCACTCGACTCTAGATGGGTATTGTTCTTCACGTCAGGCCTTCATGACTCCCTAAGACCAACGAATTTGTGGGGAGGGCGGGAAGAATTGGGTGTTAAGAGTCGGTAAAACACTGAGTGATAGAGAGACGAAAACATTGATGTTGCTAGAGATAGACATGGAGAGTAAGACGGAGAGAGAGTAGTGAAAAAGTATCGAGGGAGAGTCAGATGTGTTGTTTTGATTCTGTTTGTTTGAATGCTTATGCTACTGTCGTTGGTATTGGTGTTGGTGTTGGTGTCGTTTGTGCTGTTTTTTTCACATTGTTGCTCCTGTTGTTGCTGTCTGCCAGTGATACTCTTACCGTGTGTTACTGTTGATATTGTTGTTGTTCACGGCGTTGGTGTTGATGCTTGTTTTAGTGATAAATAACTATCATAGATATTGCTTCGGTTGTCATCTTCTGTACTACGTTATGTATGTATGTATGTATGTGTTTATGTATCTATCTATGTATGTATGTATGTATGTATGTATGTATGTATGTATGTATGTATGCATGTATGTATGTATGCTCGTCTTTCCGGTTTTATTTTGCGAATTTCTCGCCAAATGAGAAAGAGCCGGTTTCTAACCTAGATCCAAGGCCCTTTCATTGGAATTTAGACAACACCAGCTGGGTATGTGTGCATATGTGTGTGTATATGTGCATGCATGGATGTCATTACATGTGCGGATCCAATTGTTTTGCTTTATGTATGTGTATTCATACATATGTTTGCTTGTCTAGACAAGTTCGTATGTATTTATATGCTAAACTTCTGGAAAGTTTTACATATATTTACAGTTCCATTGATGGCTTGTATCTGTAATTTTCGAATTAGCCAAGTCCTTTCTGATTTTGAGAAACCTATCTTCTCAAGGTTGGTGCTGAGGCAGTTGGTTACATATCCAAGTGCCCCAATGATTACAGGTACAAATCTAAACTTGT